>PIJE02003524.1:9729-23605 GCA_002895965.2 Coryphaenoides rupestris | reverse complement strand
TGATTGTGTGTGAGTCGTGTACCGGTGTGCGTGTGTGTGTGTGTGAGTGTGTGTGTGTGTGTGTGTGACAGACAGACAGACTAACAGACAAAGTTTGGGTTTGTTTGGTGTGTGTGTGTGTGTGTGTGTGTGTGTGTGTGTGTGTGTGTGTGAGAGAGAAATAGAGACAGACAGATAGAGAGATGTTGTATGTGTGTGTGCGTGTGTGTTTGTGTGTGTGTGTGTGTGTGTGTGTGTGTGTGTGTGTGTGTGTGTGTGTGTGTGTGTGTGTGTGTGTGTAGAGATAAGCGTTTGTTTTGGGGTGTACGTGTCTTTCAGCCACCAAGTTATTCTCTGAGGATATCTCATCACATGGACTCATCACGGAACGGGGGAAGGTGAAGAAAAGACAAATCTTTTAATGCCAAAGCTTCCCTCCTCCTCCTCCTCCTCCTTCCTCCTCCTCTGCTATACTTTTTGTCACTTTTGACGTTTGCGTCGTCTTGCTTTATAGGTCGTTTTTAGGTCAGCTTTCATTTACTCACCATTAGATCAACGTTTAGTCACTCACCTTTCTTTTAGAGAACGTGGCCTGTGTGGAGTGTGGAGTGTGTCCAGGTCCGAGACCAAGGGTTTCTTCTTCTGTGGTGCCATCATGAACGTTGAATGATTCTCTCTGTGTGTGTGTGTGTGTGTGTGTGTGTGTGTGTTTTTTGTTTTGCATTAAGTACAAATGCCTCTTTACCAAACTGTAAATGAAATTGTAAATTAAGACCTCCAAGGTGAATAGGACAATAGGTGAATAGGAGTAAGGACAAGCAGACAAAGACTGTACACATACATACATGCAGTACGTGGTTTTGTCAGCAAGTTATTTTTAATTGTGCATTTTCTTCTTGACGCACATGACTCATTTTTCTTGTATTCACACGTCTCTCTCTCTGTGGACATTAATTACCGCCACCACGCCACCATTTTAAGACATATTAATAAATGCTGGGACTTCCTGCATATTTCTGCAGATTCGGCAGAATCTAATAGCCACACTTTCATTAACTGTGCAAATGGTTCCTGTGACAGCGAGTGTCAAAATGTGCACAAGGTTTATTAATAAACAGTTTGGCGATGTTAACTGGAGGTGGAGCCTCCTATGCTGCTTTAACCCTAATGGTCCTCTCGCTAATGAATATTTAAATTCCTCATTACTGTCTTGGGTGTTAAAAGCACCTTTTCTGTGTCGTGTGCGTGTGCATGCGTGTGTGTGTGTGGTGTGTGCGTGTGTGTGTGGCGTGGTGTCAGCCAACGCACAATCAATCACAAGCCACACAAAAAAAATGCAAGAGGCGATGAAGCTGGTAAACAGCCATAGGCCACATTTGCATAAAATTTCAAGCGCGGTCCAGTAATTTAACAAAACGGAGCCTTGGCCGAAAAAATAGAAGCCTTGAGTTTGGTGGCGAGCAGCAACCATAGAGGACCAGAGGAGCCTGGGACCTGGGGACAGGAAACCGGACACAAACCCTCAGTGGGCTGACAGTAATGGCGTTCTGACAGTACAAGTACACCCCGGGATTAAAACCCACTCACCACAGTAAAATGAATTTCCCATCCAGATTATACCACCTCCTTGAATAATAGGGCCCGGGTTAGGGGGGGTGGGGGGCCCCTTATACTCCTGGCCCCCCGGCCTAAACGCAGGTATGCCGCTGTACTCAGCGACTGTTGTGATGTAAATGAGATGCAGATACTCGGGGGCCGCGTGTCGCTCCGCTGGAGTGAAAAGGTAAATATTAGCATAGGAGCGCTGGCAGGCGGGAGAGTGTGGGTGCAGGCAGGCGGGCAGGCAGGCGCCCTGTTATTCCATTAACCCGAGACTTCATGCACAACAACAACAACAACAACAACAACAACAACAACAACAACAACACTGTCTCTCCGTTAATCGGCTTATTTGCGCCACACACGCGCCCCACAGCTAGGGCTACTCACAAGTCATTGCTGTGTGTGTGCGTGTGTGTGTTTGTGTGTGTGTGTGTGTGTGTGTGTGTGTGTGTGTGTATGTGTGTGTGTGTCTTTGTCTTCTTCTTCTTCTTCTTCTTCTTCTTCTTCTTCTTCTTCTTCTTCTCCTTTTTCTCAGTCTGCTGACTGGCACATCACACATTGCGTGTCCCCGGTGAGTGACAATCCAGTTCTGGCTAACACTAACACCTGTTTACTATTGGCCAGTCATCCATCACTCACCATGACAACAAGAACAACAACAACAACACAACAACAACAACAACAACAGCATCATCATCAAGGGTCGTTAAACGGCAAGATATATTTCAATGTAATTAGCTGTAAGTAACGAGCACCACCTTCCATCAGTGTCGCCTGCTGCTGCTGTGGGAGTCGAGGGCCCCTATTGGAGAAACGCTCATGAACCTCATTTGATACAAGATTCAAGATTCAAGAACTTTATTTGTCGCATACACATCCAGGATATGTATGCAGCAAAATGAAAAGTGGTGATTCCCAGCGGAACGTGCAAAAGAATACCATAGATAACTAAATAATTGGCGGGATCAGAAACAGAATATTTACAATATTTATAGTAAAAAAAACCAGCAGGAATGAGAAACAGATATTAAATAAATATTAGAATATATGTGTATGTTCCCATGGAAAAAGTGGCGATGCGCAGCGGGACTGAACAAGTACAAATAACCAGAGAATCAAATATCCACACTGTTTACAGTCTACAAGGAGCAGGTTATTATTATTTTCTTAATATAATTCCAGATTTTTTGGAATATAATAATAAAGAAATATTAAATTGCACATGTAAATTGCACATAAATTCCACATGTATTATATCAATATAATAATACATACATACGCAATACACTTTGTTTCCCCCACACAGCAGCATCAGCAGCATCAGCAGCAGTACAGCCGTCAGGGGCCGCCGTGCGGAACAGCTGAGCTAGCGCGGCTTGCTGCTGTTCACATGACGCACTGCGATCCAGATTACACGCGTGTGGCGACGGGCCAGCCGCTGATCCACTTCTAATTTCGGCAGGCAAATGCCATCCGATGCCCCCGTGTGCACGCCGCCCGCTCACGACCGACTGTATTCCATTTGCATCTTAATTGTTGAGCATATGCTACTGCGGGCCGTGGCCCATACGCTGCGCGGCGTTCCCATAAGATGAGTGATGAACCGTATATGCTAATCGATAGCGCGGCGCGAACAACGGAGGCCCGACTCGCCACAGCTAATTACTGAGGATCGGATGCAGCGGGGTATTGGCTATTAGCATTAGCCAAGCGGTGGATTGTCCAATAATGAGTCGTTAATGACGCCCCGGCCCTGAACGTGTTATGTAACGCGCAAGCCCGAGTCGCATTCATTAAGCCGTTGATGTGCAAGAGTACATTATGTGGCTGCGTGATAAAAGACGCTGTCCATCAAGCACCTCATAGATTACCTCACGGGGACGAGTAATTGCCCCCTAAGGTCATTTCCACACACACACACAAAAACAATAGCTCTATATGGGCTCTATGCTGACATGAGGTGTTTGTGTGTGTGTGTGTGTGTGTGTGTGTGTGTGTGTGTGTGTGTGTGTGTGTGTGTGCGTGCGTGCGCGTGTGTGAATTGCTTATATTATACAGCATAAGATGGTGTGAGGACATTCTTGTCACGTGTGTTGAATTATCCAGGTTTTGCAGTCCCAACTACAAGCACTTTTCATCACAATGTTAAAAAAGTGCCTTACAAATGGGAATATGTCTTACAACCAGACAAGGCTGATAAAAACAAAGTAAAGACAATAAAATGAATTCGATCAAACAATGAAAACACATGTCAGACATTTCCAAAAGCTTTCACAAAGAAAAACGTTCAAATCCTCCGTCAGCGCGACGCAACATCTTCTCTTTATCTGTCAAGACGTCTGTCAAATATGTTTCCATGCATGTGATGCTTAGCTAATCCACATGTACGACATGCATAACCCCACCAGCAGCAGGTATCTACTGTAAAATGACTTACAGAGTCTCCTCTCCTTGCCTCATATGGGAGAAACCAATTCCTGGTCAGCCAATCAAAAGCAGTCCTATTCGTCCGACTGGCTTCTCCCGTCCTATTGTTGTGTCAGACCATCATGCGAGTGCAGTCTGCCCATTTCGGTTTTCATAATGAAATATGAAATGAAATATTGGCATTCATGCTGTACGGGGAATGCTTTTAGTGCACAGAAAAATGCCCAATATACAGTAGATGAGTTGGATAGATTGAGCGACTACATTACAGCAATTTCACTCCGGAGATGGTTACCCATTGTATGTTGGCCATTGTGTGTTGGACAAAATGTGTGTTAAGAAAATTGAGTTTACATCTCCAATGTTTGGAGGAGAGCTGGATAGATGGAGGAGCTGTCACGGTCCAAGTGGGGGACCGGTACATAAATGTGGTTCTGGTTCCATAAAAAAAACCCCAAAAACATTCTGTTGGTTCGGGTTGATCGTGACTGAGCTCCTGTTTAGCATACTGATGCTGCTGAGGTTCTTCACAGCGTGGCAAAAAAAACAAAGGTAAAATAAAAAACAAGCAAGAATAAGTATTCTCACTGAATAATATTTCATAACGCTAAAGGAACTGTCTCTGCCCACAGTGGGACGCAACGGGGAAGAAGTAATTGGGCTCGAGGTCGAAAAAAAAAGGTTGACGCTGAAGTGGATGGTTAGCATCTCGGCGGCGCAGCAGTGTGCTACATCTCCCCAGCACTGCTGCTATCTGAACGGAAGGCGAGAAGCGAGAAGCGAGAAGCGAGAAGACCGTACGTTAACGGCGCTACCCCAGCAAGGTTAGTGCCGCAGCGGGTGCCAAAGGGAAGCAAACGAAGGAACAAATATTCAAATACCTGCTGAGAAATTGAGCTGACTTTGAGCTGTTGAGCTGTGCGCCCGGGCTTATATAATAATAGGTTGTGTGTGGTGTGTGTGTGTGTGTGTGTGTTGTGTGTGTGTGTGTGTGTGTGTTTTTGAACTCTGTGTGCTCTTGTCAAGACGATTTGGTAGTGCCTCTCATAGACCTATACTGTAGTGTATACAGTACATAGACATATTGTCCTGCTTAGGTCCATTGCGTCAACATCGCCCGACCATTGGAGAGGCTGAGAATGGCTCAGCACATACAAGTAAAGTTATTTTCAACATATTTTGTATGCATTACATTATTATATATTATAGATCTATGCATAGATCTATATATTATATGAGACAGTATATCATATATTATTGTGATAGTGCTTTTAATCCACAAAGTCTTCCCCTGTTTTACTTTCGGATGTGTTTACAGGCCAGTCTTGACCTCTCCAATATGGCGGCGATGTTGTGTACACATGTCCACTATGTACACATGACTATGGTGGCTCCCTATAGAGAGCCTTGGCCACGCCCCTTTTCCGGTATCCCTTATGGAACCTTATTTCGGAAAAAATATCAATGGTCGTCAATGGAGAGAGACAAATAATTTTTTTATCTTGTTTGTATTGTGCCATGAATTGTCAATTTAAAAGGTACTTTTGCAAGTCAATATAGCTGCAGGTTGTCGTAAAACTGAAGTATAAGTCTGAAATTAAAAGTGAAAAGAGGTTATAAGATACTATGGAATCACATAAGCAATGGTTTCTCTCCCGTACTTTCACTTTGTAGAAAATACGTCTTTGTTCTGTGTGTGTTATTTGAGTTTAGCTCCGCTGGACCTGAAATCACAATATGCCTGATGAAGGGGATGTAGATAATGGTTTGCTTGATAGTGCAATCACTTGCTCAGTGTGATACGCCAATTAGCTTCTCGGGAGATCTGGAAAGAGAGGTGAGGGCTCTGCTTATCTTACATCAGCCACACACACACACACGCACACACACACACACACACACACACACCACACACACACCACAACCCACCTCACACACACTCTCACCTCACATCAGCATAATACTCTCCACCTCACATACGAACGAAAGAAAACTACCATGTATAACAGAACAATCAAGATAACAAGGCCACATCAGGCAAAACAAGAGCATCAAAGACACACCACACACTACTCTCACTCCACACACAATACTCTCCATTTACATACACAATCTTCACTTTCACACACCACATTACATAAATCCTCACTCGATACTCACACACACAACCGCACACACGTACACACAACACGCACACACTCCACACAGCACACACACCAACACACACTACACACACACCACAGCACACACACACACAGAGCGAATGCAATACAAATGACAGAAGGCGTTTATTTTGTTTCGCGGGTTTTTTCTTATAGACATTTACTTTTTCTGTGCAGTTCATGAGGTTCCGGACGGATCTCTGGCGGACCCCCTTGTAGTCCCACCCCCCCCCCCGCCCCACCACTGATTGCTCAAATCCGCTGAAAATGTCTTCATCTCCATCTTCCATCCTACGTACAGTATCTCATACGTATCTGCAGGCCTGTAGGCTCTGAAGCTCGTTGAGGCCATAAATATAAAAAAAGTGCTTACAGTACAGATGTGGTTGAAAAAAACCCCGTTTTAGATGACTTTAATGCGGAACGTTCCAGCACTGAATTCGATTACAATCTCTCGTCATCAGCGCTTCCATGATTCCACCCCCCCCCCCCCCCCCCCTAATTCCACTGTGGCTCCTAAACGGCAAAACGGTCATGTAAACATCAAGTCCCGTGGTGTCCACTTTGACTGGTCTCCACTTTGACTGGTCTCCAGCTTTGACTGGTCTCCCACAAGACGCATGTGACCGGAGTTCCCTGCTGCTGCTGCTGCTGCTGCTGCTGCTGCTGCTGCTGCTGCGGTCAATGCTGCTGAATAATGGATGCCTTCCGTGTTCCTCGTGGACCACGTGCGGACCACGGCCTGGCCTTCACCGCCTCCACCCCGCTCCCCAACCCCGCGCCGCATGCCGTACCCTGCGGGCCCAGTCCCCATCTCCCCGTCAACAGGGGTTGGATGGGTGGGTGGGTTGGGGCTGGGAGGGTTCAGGAACACTTAATGCAGGCGTCGTCGGCCCCACGTTAACTAATCCAATGCGCCATTGAAGGGCCTTCCAGCCCGCTACGGCTTCCTATTTACCAGTCCTCTACCCGATCCAATACCCAGGTCTGTGGTACACGGCCACACCACCCGGTAGGTCTTCGGGCTATCGATCTGCTATCTGCGCGTTCTAATCTCACTCCATCTCCCCAGCTGACAAACACCTTTTCATACGTTTTGATCTCCTCTTCTCGCGGAAACATGTGAACTATATAGAGTGTCGAAGGAGGCTTGTGAATTGGAACTGATAGAAGGAGAGCTCCCTCCCTCTACCCTACAGCAACCCATTCACGCATGTCGCTCCAGTGTCGCCTCGTTACTGCTGTTCTCTTCAGTCGTGCACTCACCCCCCCCCCCCCCGGTAGTGCTTCCGACTTTATTCGTCAAATCATGAGATATAGGTTTGTGTCCTCCTGTGGGTGGCGCTGCTCAAAAGCATCGGCCGCTGAGAACCTCGACCTGCTCTCCTCTCTAAGACCTACAAGAGTAGAGTCGCTCCTAGCTTGCTAAGGGGTGGGGTGGGCTAGAGGTTAAGAGGTGTGTCCGGGAGAAACTCTACATGACCGTCCCCTCTGGTTGACAGCCTGGTTCTTACTTCACTTTGCGTGTCCACTAGACGGTAAGCCGACGAACTAGCGACGACGAAACTAAGCTCGTCGCCTGATCCAGCTCTTTGTCTGTTTCTCTTTGGAAACCGTGGCCTCGGTTTCTGCCGGGGGAAGAAGGTAAGGAATATGTTAATGTCCGCATTATGTGGCGCGGCCAGCGAATCTGATGGCAAACAATGAGTCTAGATGTGAGCATGCTATCTCAAATTCTATTGAACCGGGTCGGTTTTGCCGGGAAAAAGGAAGGAAGTGATGTCCGAGCGCAGATAATGGCAAAAACGTGTGTTGTGTTTAGTTAGGATTATAACTATTAACGAACTAGAATTAGATTCTGATTGTTATTGTCTGTCAAGCCACAGAGCTCCAGCAGGCTGCAGTTCAATCACCGGCCAAAGGGGAGAGTAATGAGAAGGAATTCATGATTCCTACTTGTAGTGCCTTTAAGCAGCACTAGGCTACGACCTGCAGGTCCTAAAAGGGTGAGAACTACGGCGGTGCAGACGATGAAGAGCGGATGGAGTCCTAGAGAAGTCCTCCTCACGTATGGAGGAGCGTTGATGGGTCCTAAGCAGACCTCCTCCCACTCCACGACCAGCTAGACTCTTCGACCCTCAGTTATAAAACAAGATCCTCCTCTATAGTGTGCAGATAACTAGAGGTAACGCGATGCGGACAGGATGGGTTGCTTGTAACAGGGCGCCGGTGTGAAATGGCGGTCTGGGCTGCCGAAGCGTTAACCCTCGGGTTGTTGCAGCAACATAAGGTGATTGAACGCAGCCCTCGCGGTACGGTGACAGGGTCCTTGCCACTGTCAACCTTCTGCATCAACTGAGAGATGCCGGGGCAGGGTGGGCAAGTAGAAGGTGCTCTCAGAAAGGTGGCGGTTGAGGAAGGTATGGAATACAGGAGGGGAGTGCGGACTTGCCCCCCCCCCCCCCCCAGATTGAGCACACAGCACATCTCACAGGCTTCGTCTGCCGGACCTTCTCTATGAAATAATGCCGGGGGCAAAGGGCAAAGGTCAAGAAGATTCTGAGGGAGCGTACCCCCCCCGTACACGATTATGCCTTTTTAGTCCTCTGCTGCTTCAAGTTTTACACGTAGATTTCCCGTACTTCAACAAAAGGGGGACGACTGGTATCGCATATCAACGACGGGGGCGAAGCAAGAGATGGGCTTTTGCGAGAATATTTCTTCTTGAACGTCTCAATCGCATATTTCAATTCAATTTAGCTACGCATCGTCTGGAGAGTTGAAATGATGGCACCGTGTGCAAATGGAAAAATTTAACCGTAAGGACATTTCTCTCTCTGCGCTGGTCTGCAAATTGAAGCCCTATCAAATGGTGTGTGTGTCAGAGTGTGGATGCATGATATGATCGTTGTGTGTGTGTGTGTGTGTGTGTGTGTGTGTGTGTGTGTGTGTGTGGTTAATCCCCCGAGGATTAAGGTCTTTGGAATTTTATGATATTTCCAATCCCTGTTAACCTGAGAACATTAATATGAACTGTACAAGGTATTAGTTAGCTGAGGATTCAACACACACACACACACACACACACGCACACACTCACACACACACACACACACACACACACACACGCACACACGTACACACACACACGCACACACACACACACACACACACACACACACTACACACACACACACACAGACACACACACACAGTACATAATACAAATGACAGAAGGCGTTTATTTGTTTCGGGGTTTTTTTTAAGACATGTACTTTTTCTGTGCAGTTCCATGAGGTTCGGACGGATCTCTGGCGGACCCGCCCTTTGTAGTCCCACCGCCCCGCCCCCCCCCCCCCACGCACCGAATTGCTCAAATCCGCTGAAAATGTCTTCATCTCCATCTTCCATCCTACGGTACAGTATCATCATACGTATCTGCAGGCCTGTAGGCTCTGAAGCTCGTTGAGAGCCATAAATATAAAAAAAAGTTGCTTACAGTACAGATGTGTTGAAAAAAAAACCCCGTTTTAGATGACTTTAATGCGGAATCGTTCCAGCACTGGAATTCGATTACAATCTCTCGTCATCAGCGCTTTCCATGATTCCACCCCCCCCCCCCCCCCCCCCCTAATTCCACTGTGGCTCCTAAACGGCAAAACGGTCATGTAAACATCAAGTCCCGTGGTGTCCACTTTGACTGGTCTCCACTTTGACTGGTCTCCACTTTGACTGGTCTCCGCTTTGACGAAGACGCATGTGACCGGAGTTCCCTGCTGCTGCTGCTGCTGCTGCTGATGCTGCTGCTGCGGTCAATGCTGCTGAATAATGGATGCCCTCCGTGTTCCTCGTGGACCACGTGCGGACCACGGCCTGGCCTTCACCGCCTCCACCCCGCTCCCCAACCCCACGCCGCATGCCGTACCCTGCGGGCCCAGTCCCCATCTCCCCGTCAACAGGGGTTGGATGGGTGGGTGGGTTGGGGCTGGGAGGGTTCAGGAACACTTAATGCAGGCGTCGTCGGCCCCATTCTCCGCTATCTCTCTCTCTCTCTCTCTCTCTCTCTCTCTCTCTCCTCTCCACTGATAAGTCGACTGTACTGTAGAGACCTCCCCACCCAACCACCGCCCCACCACCGCCACCACCCCCCCCCCCCCCCCCCGACCCCACTGTAATCAACTAGAATAGGCTGCATGGGCGGAAGCATCCCCGCTGAAACTACTTCCCTCAGGACAGTGAGGGGGGGGCTAGAGGTTAAGAGGGATACCACGTCCTTGCATGTTCTTCTCTTTTCAATAAGGGAAGCGGGGGGGGAATAGATATTGCGCGCTGAAAAAGGAAATGAGCACACAAACTATATTCTCAACGAGGGGGGGGGCGGGGGGGGGGGGTATGAACTTCTTTCCTCGAGGCTTTGTGTGTGTGTGTGTGTGTGTGCGTGTGTGTGTGTGTGTGTGTGTGTGTGTGTGCCCTAAGACCGGTCCCACAGCAACGCTATTAAATATTAAGAAAAGAGATGAAGAGGTTGGGCTTCAGGGGTTGAGGGGGCGGCGGCACCAAGGGATCCCCCCCACCCCCTCGGTGCATTAATTGAAATAATGCCGGGGGCAAAGGGCAAAGGTCAAGAAGATTCAGAGGGAGCGTAGCCCCCCCCCCCCCCCATCACACACACACATCTCACCTCTCCGGCTTTAAGGTCGGTGTGTTTGGAACATTCGCATTAGAACGATCGTACACGATTATGCCTTTTTAGTCCTCTGCTGCTTCAAGTTTTACACGTAGATTTCCCGTACTTCAACAAAAGGGGGACGACTGGTATCGCATATCAACGACGGGGGCGAAGCAAGAGACGGGCTTTTGCGAGAATATTTCTTCTTGAACGTCTCAATCGCATATTTCAATTCAATTTAGCTACGCATCGTCTGGAGAGTTGTAATGATGGCACCGTGTGCAAGTGGAAAAAATTTAACCATAAGGACATTTCTCTCTCTGCACTGGTCTGCAAATTGAAGCCCTATCAAATGACGTGTGTGGATGCATACGGGGTGTACCATGAGAACATTATATTATGATTACTGTGCAGTAGTATGATCAGGTGGTTAAAAGAGTTTCACAGCTTCATGGGATGAATGGATGATTTTAGACAAACAGTTGTATCTTGTATTGTGGATTGTATTGCTGTATTGTGCCGGCAAATTGCTAAAAGAAAACAGATGCACTGAATACAAAATACAATTACATACGTAATTGCGTATGTGCGCGCACACACACACACGCGCACACGCACACACACACACACACACACACACAGAAGTAAAGTTTATTGGCTCGGTGCTCTTCATGGCAAGACCAGCACATTCAATGGATCTGGAATACAATCTCCAAGCTCAGCAGAGTCCCTGAGAGCAGCCTGGTCGCTTTGCATGGCTGAGCTCACTATCTCTTCTTATGACCATAAGGTCACCTTCCATTCGGAAAGAACAAGGGCATCTCGGACTATCTGCCCAGGTCAATCCAAGATTAATGTTCGTTCACGCCGCCTATTTGAACCTCTGTGTTCCTTTCATTGAAGTTGGAGGGAATTATGGGAAAGGTTGGTTGGTAGTGCTAGTCGTAGGCTATATTGCGGATTGGCCAATCAATGCTAAGTGCTAGCTAGGTCACGCTGCCACACAGGCCCGGATAAACACACATTTACACATCGTTTTGTTGGGCTGAAAATAGACAATTTTTCGCTGCAGGATACACAAAAATATGTGTTTTAAATATTGGCACGACTTGGATTTGGAGTTCAGCGGAAGCTACTTGGTTGGCTGAGTGTTTGTAAACCCCCTCCATCGCTGGTATGTTATATTGGAAACTGTGCTTAGTTCTCCCGGGCATAGTTTCATCAGTTGTTAGTCGCCTCGAGTTGCAGGCCAAATTTATTCAGACTCTCTCCTGACTTTATTATGAGCAAAAACTCGTATGAGGTGACACAATGTGAGTACAGGACTTTTTTCAACTCAACTTTCATCATTATCATCATCGTTATCGTCATCCTTTCATTGGAAGACTGCAATGTGTTCAGCAGTGACAAAAGGCAGCTGTAAAAAAAACTGTTTAAACTGCTTCTCCCCTTCGTCTGACAGTCGATCTCTCTCACAGTCACAAACAAACCGAGGCCGTGTCTGCAAAACAAAGAATAAATAAACCAAACAGGCTCAGCTGGGCTTCAGTAGGCCCCGAAATGGACTGCATGAAGCCCTACTCTCTAATAAGTCAGTGATCATCTCAGTCATTATGGGCACTCCCTCCTCTCTGTCTATTCCGCCATAGTAATCATCGTATATCACGCTTTACAGTTGCCTGACATTCACCCATTCATACACCGACGGCGGTGCCAACCATGCAAGGTAACAACCAACACGTCAGGAGCAGTTAGGGTTAGGTGGCGTCTTGTTCAGTGACACCTCGACACTCAGCTAGGAGGCGGAGCCCGGGGATCAAACCAGCAACCTTCCTGTTGCCAGACAGCCGCTCTTCAGACCTCCTGAGCTACTGCCGCCCCAACCGTCTTCATAACAAAACAACATAACAAGCCACACTTTCAGAGACGGCGTGTTTGCGCGGAGACAGCGGAGGGTCCGGGCACTTGCCGAGCTCGATACTCCTCATTTCCCCTCCGTTGAACCCGAAGGGTGAGCCGAAGGGACAAGTGTGGACAGGAGGTGGGAATATTTATTATAAGCTGGCACTGATGCCGACGGTAACTTTGCCTCTGAATGTCACTTTGTATTCCCGCTACTCACACGGAAATAAATAAATTAACGGTAATATGCGTAAACAATGTGCTGTTAATTAGCCGCGTTGTGAACATGCATCACAGATCCCGCGGTGGATCTGTGCCGCTGGTCGTTGCGGACTACGGCGGCTTTCGGTTGCTTCCATTCCTTTACCTTGACATTGACATTTACATTTAGGGCATTTCGCAGCCACTTTTATCCAAATCGACTCACAAAGAGCACATTAGTGAAAGGAGACAGCAATATATCACTGTGGTACATCAAGATGAGAATCGAGCTGGTTTCAAGCATTTCAATCATTAGGAGCCTTCAACAGTGTTGATCCAGTTTCCCTGCCAGGTATGTATTCCAGACAACAGCAAAAAGTGAGAACTCCATATTAAAGTGAATGTTTTTCTCTTCAATCGTGACGCCATGGGGTGGGATAAAACTCACTAAGTAATATCAAAGTAGTTAATACGCCTTTATGCCGAAGACTCATGGTATTTAATTGCCCCCTAAGGTCATTTCCACCACACACACAAAACACAATAGCTCTATATGGGCTCTATGCTGACATGAGGTGTTTGTGTGTGTGTGTGTGTGTGCGTGTGTGTGTGCGTGTGTGTGTGCTGTGCTCTCCATCCCCATCCAGCGAACCTGATCCAAACCGACACACAACAACGCACAGTAGTAGATCCTCACCGGAGCTGCTGGTGAATTTGGCAAAATGAAAGCCAACGGTCGTCTCTCTTTTTGTGTTTTGTTTTGGTTTTACCGTTTGGAAGGCTGCCAGGGCCAATGTGGTGCAGTGATAAAAAACTGGAAACATACGGAAACATCATGTCGAGTATGCTTGCTCTTTTACCCGCCAAAATATTCCAAGCTATAGACTATAGATAGGTCGCTGAGCCTTGAGCCTCGGTGTGTGTGCGCGCGCGT
>PIJE02003524.1:2229-4729 GCA_002895965.2 Coryphaenoides rupestris | reverse complement strand
CGAAGAGGAAGAGGAGACTATTTTGCTCTGTTCCTTCCTTCCTTCCTCTCATTATGATGCTCCACTCCGACAATCAATTGAGGAGGAGGGGGGGAGGGGGGGTTGGCGGGGGTCATGTTTAATGAAGACACAATTCAGTCATTTACAGCGAGCTGGGGGTAAAGCGCCGAGAGAGAGAGAGGAGGAGATAGAGAGAGAGAGAGAGAGAGAGAGAGAGAGAGAGAGAGAGAGATAGAGAGAGACAGAGAGAGACAGAGAGAGACAGAGAGAATACTAGAAAGACATTTCCTAGATAATAGCTTCTATCCTAATTGTCTAGTTTTGGACCATACATGGCATAGTCACTATATTTAGCAACCTTGCTTGAGTCTACTTTTGTTCCTTAAACGTCCAAAACTGATAATTATTTTACTTTGCCTTCGTTTCTAACTGATATATTCTGTATAGTCAAGGCAATAAACACACAGGCAATATTATTATTGTGCTCCTCGATTATGAGAACTTGTTCTATGTTCCGTGTTCTATTAACCTAACAATTATGAACGCTTGAACTTGTTCTATTATAATCATTATGAACCATCAGCGATATATTGCTGTCTCACACTCTCGACAAATGTACTTATTGTAAGCAGACAGAAAAGCGTTTGCCAAATGCCCTAAATGTGAAATCTAAATGCATTAAATACATGGACAGTGAACACACAAAAGGTCTGGTCTATTGTACTATTTTACTCATATTTACCACACACAGACACAGACACACACACACACACAGTCTACAAAAGCCAACACACACACACACACACACACACACATTCATCCTGTTGAAATCAGACAAACAGCCAACAAAATGCAGATGTACAATATATTTCCTTTTTATTCATGTGCCCCAAAATGTCCCATTTATTTGCTGCAGAACTAACTATTGTGTGGGCTGTGGGGTTCTTCTTCTGAATGGGTCTGGTGGTGTGCCGGCTCTACCTGGCGCCCGCATCCCCCACTCCCCCTCTGAGGTGAGAAAAGGGCAAAAGAATGTTCCCTTCCTGTGTCGTGAAAAAAACCGACGCAACACTCAAACAGCCAAGTCAACAATCCCGACGGACTGCTTTGGAGACTCATCAATGTGAGCCCGGCTTTCAAAACTATCGGCTCAGCTGTTTCCCCGCCCCCCTCCCCCGTCTCCCTTACACACCCCCCTCCTCCCCTACACCCCACCCTCCCACCCACCCACCCACCCACCCTCACCCTTGTCCATCCCTCGTGGCAAACATATTCTCATTAAATAACTTCAGTCGAGGCGGGCGGAGGAACGGGCCGATGTGATGGGGAGTCGGCGGTCGCCTCCAGGGGTCCGGGGGTCTATCGAGTGGGACCTGTAAATATTGATTAGGTGGGGAGGGAGGGGGAAAAAAATAAAATGGAAAATAAACACACCAATGCTCATCGTGAAGGCGTGGGCCGGGTGCTAATGAGTACCCCTGATCAGAATGTATACGAGGACTGGATTGTGGTCTTTTTTTTTCCGTCGTTATGCGAGGACATTAAGAGGGAGCACGGGATTAGCACGGGGTAGCACCTCTGTCCCAATACATTAGGGGTCTTAAAACAGCAGTGGATTCCATTGCAAATCCTCCCATTAAACTGTCTGTCAAACCAGCTGCCAATGCGAATAGAAAGCATATCTGTAATCCTGCAGGAAGGAAACATAACACCAAGTACAGAGAGAGGAAGAGAGAGAAACAGAGAGAGGAAGAGAGGAAAGAAATAGAGAGAGGGAGGAAGAGTGAGAGAGAAATAGAGAGAAGAAGAGAGAGAGAGAAACAGAGAGAGAGAGGAAGAGTGAGAGAGAGGAAAAGAGAGAGAAAGAGAGAAATAGAGAGAGGAAGAGTGAGAGAGAGAGGAAGAGAACGAGAGAGAAATAGAGAAGGGAGAGAGGAAGGGAGAAAAAATAGAGAGGGAGGAAGAGTGAGAGAGAAGAGAGAAGAGAGAGGAACAGAGAGAGAGAAGAGAAGAGAGAGAGAGAAGAAGAGAGGAGAAGAGAGAGAAATAGAGAGAGAAGAGAGAGAGAGGAAATAGAGAGAGAGAGAAGAGTGAGAGAGGAAAAGAGAGAGAGAAGAGAGAAATAGAGAGAGGAAGAGTGAGAGAGAGAGGAAAGAGAGAGAAATAGAGAAGGAGAGAGGAAGGGAGAAAAAGAGGAGAGAGAGGAGAGAGAGAGAGGAAGAGAGGAGAGAGAGAGAGAGAGAGCGATAACCAGAAGAAGTCAAACTGAATGTTGATGGGGTCGGTTTATTTGTGCGAGAAAAGACAAAAAGTGACTCTACCCAGTGACTGACCTCTACGGCAACCAGCCAATGACCTTCTCTAAATTAAAATAATAATCTCACCACCACCATCTCCTCCTCCTCCTCCTCCTCCCTACTCCTCCTCCTCCTCCTCCTCCTCCTCCTCCCTCCTCTCCCCCTCTCTCCACTCGGTCTATCAATACGGCCAAAGTGATACT
>PIJE02003523.1:22500-35669 GCA_002895965.2 Coryphaenoides rupestris | reverse complement strand
TGACTTGATGCCACACACAGTGACATTACATGACACTGTTCTACATATAGACCTGAAGTAGGAGGAGAGGAGAGGAGGAGAGAGAGGAAGAGGAGAGGAGAAAAGGAAAGAGGAGAGGAGAGGAGAGGAGATGAGAGGAGAGGAGAGGAGAGGAGATGAGAGGAGGTGGGAGAGGAAGAGAGAGGAGAGAGAGAGGAAGAGAGGAAGAGAGAGAGGGAGAGAAGAAGAGAGAGGAGAGAGAGAGGGAAGAGGAGAGGAAGAGCAGACACACCCCGACCTTCACCGCTCTCAGCCTTCTCCCGAATGACGCCATTGTTCTCTCTGCCCGGTGCGGTTTGGCGCAGCCCGGCGGTCGCACAAGGCTGATTATACAGCAGGAGAGAGAGAGAGAGAGACAATGAGAAAGAGAGAGAGAGAGAGACAGAGAGAAAGAGAGAGAGAGAGAGGCCGAGTCATACCCTTGTGCAGAAGCACCTAAGCACCAAGTGATGTATTTACAAAGTTTCTCTCCCTCCTTGCCCCCTCCACCACCCCCCCACCCACCCACACCCCTACCTCCACCTCCACCCAGCCGGTCCAGCCTCTGTTGACTCCTCGGCTACCGGGAGCAGCGAACACGGCGGAGCTAACGCGGCGTATAATGTGACACTAAATATGCACGGCATGGACACGGCAACACCTGATCTCACACCTGAATGTCAGGATGCCATCTGGGGGGTCAGCCGGTGACCCCTGGGCCGGTGTCAGGGTCACGGGCACACACACACACACACACACACACACACACACACACATGCATACACACAGCAGAGGAGTGGAAGAGAGAGAGAAAGGAGGAAGAGGAGAGAGGAGGGAGAGAGGGGAGAGGAGGGAGGAGGGAGAGGAGGGGAGAGGGGGAGGAGGGAGGAGGGGAGGAGGGAGAGAGGGGAGGGAGGAGGAAGGAGGAGGAGAGGGGGAGGAGAGAGGGAGAGGAGGAGGGAGAGGAGGGGGGAGGAGGGAGGAGGGAGGATGATGGGATGTGTTCAGGAATAAACAGGAGCTCTGGGTAAGAGAGTGGAGTGGGAGAGAGAGAGAGCAGGAGAGACGGAGAGAGAGAGAGAGAGAGAGAGAGAGAGAGAGGAGAGAGAGAGAGGGAGAGAGAGAGAGAGAGAGAGAGAGAGAGAGAGAGAGAGAGAGAGAGGGACAGAGAGAAGAGAGAAAGAGAGAGACAGAGAGGAGAGAAGACGAGAGGACCAGAGAGGAGAGCAAAGAAGAGAGAGAGAAGAAGAGAGAGAGAGAAAGAGAGGAGAGAAGATGAGAGAGAGAGAGAGAGGAGAGGAGAGAGGACAGAGGGAGAGACACAGAGAGAGAGGAGCCACACAGACAGAGAGAGAGACAGAGAGAGAGAGACGGAGAGAGAGAGAGACTCCTATCTCCCTATCTCCTACCTCCTACCTATATCTCCTACCTCCTATCTCCTATCTCCTATCTCCTATCTCCTATGTCCTATCTCCTACCTCCTATTCCTCATCTTCTATCTCCTATATCCTATCACTGTTCAATCTGGCAGCCTTCCAGCTTCTGTCAGAAGAGGCATTAAGAAAACAACTTGATGGAGGCGGGATCTGTGTGTGCGTGCGTGCATGTGTGCGTGCATGTGTGCGTGTGTGCATGTGTGTGTGTGTGGTGGGCTGGATGGATCCGTCTGCGACTTTGTGGTTTCAAGTTTCAAGTATTTTATTGTCACTTCACAATTTACACGTGAGTATAAGCAGTGAGTGAAAAACTTTTTGTGCAAAACGCCCGACAGCCGACAGTAATTATAAAGGAATACAAAATAGAGTAAACTACAAAAATAGAAATAACACTATAAATAGAATTCTATGTAAATATGTATATGTATATGTATATGTATATGTATATGTATATGTATTTTCATATATTCATGCAAGTGTGCTAAAGTAAATATGTGTGTGTTCCTGCGCATCTGTGTGCACGTGTGTGAATGTGTGTGAATGTGGTGGGTGTGTGTGTGTGTGTGTGTATTTGTGTGCATGTGTATGTGTGTGTATTCCCGTGTGTGTGCGTGTGTGTGTGCATTCTTGTGTGTGTGTGTCTGTATTCTTGTGTGTGTGTGTGTGTGTATCTGTGTCTGTGTGTGTGTGTGTGTATTCTTGCATGTGTATATTGTTAGATCCGTCGGTTAGCCTCCTCTAACGGAGGTGATGTGAAACCTGTTGTCCAGTAACGGTTGTTAACAGGTCGCTGGGGAGACAGGCCTAGCCCCTAACTGCCTTATGTGTGACCACTCAGAACCAGGTGTCAACCTCAAACACTCTTGAATCTTCTTCTCCTTCGGCAATGATCGAATGTCCACAGGAATCTATTCATCAACTAATTGATAGTTTTTATTGCAGGAATTTAGCAGGGGTTCAGCGAAATGCATAGCAAAAAGTTGGCAAAAACCATTATCATAACAATAAATATGATTAAATGCATGATATATGTGATAGTCAAAAGCAACACCCTACACTGTCTCACTCTAAGGCATTTAGGACATATCATGAGGAATAGTCATGGGGCAAAATGGAACAAATTAAAATAAAATGAACCTTATCTTTTTAGAAGGTGGTAGTACGACCTTAAGGGATACAGACAGGGGCCCAGATAAAGTCATCTCCTATGGCGTACCTTTTATTGCCGGAGTATAGCGGGGGTACAATGAAATGCATAGCAAAAAGTTTGACAAAAAGGGTTATAATAACCGTTAAATATGATTACACGAATGATAAATGTAATAGTCCATAACAACACTCTATACCATCTCATTCTATGACTTCTTGGGCAAATCATAAGGAATTATAATGGGGTAAAATGAATAAGGGGAAAATTAATACTCATCGTTTTAGGCGGGGGAAGTACGACTTTAAGAGAAATAGATCCCCGGAATAGGCCACAGACGGAGCCTCGTGTCTGTCCGGCTCGGGAGAGAGGAATGTACGTGGAAATTGAAAACAATTCTCTCTGAGACCCACCATATGCAAATGTTTATCTCAAGGCTTTTCGGAAACTTTTTTTTCACTACATGCCATCAACGAGAGATCTTAGTGATTTCCTCCCCCTGCGGATTAGCAGACTATCCTCCTAAAGCCATAAACATTCACATACTTTGGGTAATGAAAAACCGAGTGTCCGTAAATGATAAAAAGTAAAAATCCGAATGTCCGAAAATATTGGAAATATACGATAAATCTTTAAAGAGAGTTTATCCGGTGCTCTCTTGTTGGTGCGCGGTTACTACTTACTCGAGGTCTCTATTCCCTTTGGCGTGAGCACTGTAGAATTCCTTGGATCTAATCCGAGAAGCTGGTAAACTTCACAGTCTTGTTGGACAGCGGGAGACACCCCCACCCCCCCCTCGATGGACCGTCGAGAAACCCCCAGAAACTAAACTAGAATAATAGGCTAAATGTTCACTCGATGATAATGATTAAGGTGACCCATTCAATAGGTGCATTAAGCAAGACAGTATCAATTTGTTGTTAGATGATTAACTCATACAGAGTCCTTCTTATGTCCACTAGATGGCAACTCCATAAACAAAAATGGTGTAGCTCCACAATTAATTATTTACATGAATCTAATGTTGTATGATGTAAAATAACTAAACAGGACACAAGATATGTCCAGCAACCACATAACGACAGGGGCAGCATGTTAAGTCAAGTATTTATTAAGTGACCAAGGATCAAGAGGATCAAGAGCTTTCACAACCTTTACAACATACATACAACAAACATACAACAAGATAGTGCAGTCAAATTATCTTAAAGTGTAAAGGAAAGTGCAGACTTTCAACAATAAATAAAAAAAACACAGCATGGCAATAACAAGTAAAATAGTTGAGAATTGGATCTTTAGATCTACCATTTCTGGTATTTGGAGGTCCTGATTGTTTTAATGCCAATTTGTCTGAATTGGATCGTCGACTAAAAGGAACTTCTTTCAGAGACACAACGGAATTGCACACACTAGTAGCCATCTTGAAAGTAGCAAGTGACTTGATGAAGATATCCCCTCCCTCTCTTTGCTCAGTTACGTATGACGCAAGCGCGTTAGGGCGAGGCCCAAAATCCTCATTCAAAATGCATTGGAGGCTCATTTTCCGAAAAAAAAAGTTTTAACATGAGAGTCAATGGGAGAATGCTTGGGCGATTTTCCACGTCAATGAAATCGCCCAGAGAGGCGGGACCATTTGAAACACGACTTGAATCTGACGATTCTGATTGGACAATGACAGATAATATGTCTAGAACACTGATAACTACTTTTGCTGTGATAGAATTGGTTAGAAAAAAAAATCCTCTTTCTCCCAGTTGGTAGTGCGTCGCCCAAATCGCCCCTATACACCGTCCACCCCTGTCTGTATTGCTACTCCATTGCCAACGCATGCGCCTGTAATGCCACTCCATTGCTGTCCTCTGCTGAACCCCTGCTAAATTCCTGCAATAAAAACTATCAATTAGTTGATGAATAGATTCCTGTGGACATTCGATCATTGCCGAAGGAGAAGAAGATTCAAGAGTGTTTGAGGTTGACACCTGGTTCTGAGTGGTCACACATAAGGCAGTTAGGGGCTAGGCCTGTCTCCCCAGCGACCTGTTAACAACCGTTACTGGACAACAGGTTTCACATCACCTCCGTTAGAGGAGGCTAACCGACGGATCTAACACACACACACACACACACACACACACACAGACACAGATACACACACACACACACACAAGAATACAGACACACACACACAAGAATGCACACACACACGCACACACACGGGAATACACACACATACACATGCACACAAATACACACACACACACACACACCCACACATTCACACACATTCACACACGTGCACACAGATGCGCAGGAACACACACATATTTACTTTAGCACACTTGCATGAATATATGAAAATACATATACATATACATATACATATACATATACATATACATATTTACATAGAATTCTATTTATAGTGTTATTTCTATTTTGTAGTTTTACTCTATTTTGTATTCCTTTATAATTACTGTCGGCTGTCGGGCGTTTTGCACAAAAAGTTTTTCACTCACTGCTTATACTCACGTGTAAATTGTGAAGTGACAATAAAATACTTGAAACTTGAAACCACAAAGTCGCAGACGGATCCATCCAGCCCACCACACACACACACATGCACACACGCACACATGCACGCACACATGCACGCACGCACACACAGATCCCGCCTCCATCAAGTTGTTTTCTTAATGCCTCTTCTGACAGAAGCTGGAAGGCTGCAGATTGAACAGCGATAGGATATAGGAGATAGAAGATAGGAGATAGGAGGTAGGAGATAGGACATAGGAGATAGGAGATAGGAGATAGGAGATAGGAGGTAGGAGATATGAGGTAGGAGGTAGGAGATAGGAGATAGGAGTCTCTCTCTCTCCGTCTCTCTCTCTCTGTCTCTCTCTCTGTCTGTGTCTCTCTCTCTCTGTCTCTCTCCCTCTGTCTCTCTCTCTCTCTCTCTCTCTCTCTCTCTCTCTCTCTCTCTCTCTCTGTCTCTCTCTCTCTCTCTCTCTCTCTCTGTCTCTCTCTCTCTCTCTCTCTCTCTCTCTCTCTCTCTCTCTCTCTCTCTCTCTTTCTCTCTCTCTCTGTCTCTCTCTCTCTCTCTCTCTCTCTCTCTCTCTCTCTCTCTCTCTCTCTCTCTCTCTCTCTCCTCCTCTCTCTCTCTCTCTCTCTCCCTCCCTCTCTTCCCCTCCATGTTTATTCCTCTCCCTCTCTCCTCCCTCCTCCCTCCCTCCCTCTCTCCCTCCTCCCTCCTCCTCCTCCCTCCTCTCCTCCTCTCTCCCTCCCTCTCCTCTCCTCCCTCCCCCTCTCTCCCTCCCCCTCCTCCCTTCCTCCCTCCCTCCTCCCTCTCTCCCTCCTCCCTTCCTCCCTCCCTCTCCCCTCTCTCCCTCCTCACTCCTATTTCCTACCTTTTCTCGTTCTCATTCCGTCTTCCACTCCTCCGCTGTGTGTATGCATGTGTGTGTGTGTGTGTGTGTGTGTGTGTGTGTGTGCCCGTGACCCTGACACCGGCCCAGGGGTCACCGGCTGACCCCCCAGATGGCATCCTGACATTCAGGTGTGAGATCAGGTGTTGCCGTGTCCATGCCGTGCATATTTAGTGTCACATTATACGCCGCGTTAGCTCCGCCGTGTTCGCTGCTCCCGGTAGCCGAGGAGTCAACAGAGGCTGGACCGGCTGGGTGGAGGTGGAGGTAGGGGTGTGGGTGGGTGGGGGGGTGGTGGAGGGGGCAAGGAGGGAGAGAAACTTTGTAAATACATCACTTGGTGCTTAGGTGCTTCTGCACAAGGGTATGACTCGGCCTCTCTCTCTCTCTCTTTCTCTCTGTCTCTCTCTCTCTCTCTTTCTCATTGTCTCTCTCTCTCTCTCTCCTGCTGTATAATCAGCCTTGTGCGACCGCCGGGCTGCGCCAAACCGCACCGGGCAGAGAGAACAATGGCGTCATTCGGGAGAAGGCTGAGAGCGGTGAAGGTCGGGGTGTGTCTGCTCTTCCTCTCCTCTTCCTCTGCTCTTCCTCTCCTGTTAATTTGCTCTCCCTCTCCTCTTCCTCTGCTTTTCCTCTCTTCCTCTCCTCTTCCTCTCCTCTTCCTCTGCTCTTCCTCTCCTCTTCCTCTGCTCTCCCTCTCCTCTTCCTCTCCTTTTCCTCTGTTGTTCCTCTGCCCTTCCTCTGCTCTTCCTCTCCTCTTCCTCTCCTCTTCCTCTGCTCCCCGATCACTGTCTCAAGATCCGTCTGGCTCTCGCTAAACAACCAACGACCAGAGCTCGTGAGAGGCGTGCACACACACACCCAAACACACACACACACACACACACACATGCACACACAGACTCTCTCACACACACACACACACACAGGCACGGACCCACAGACACACACACACACACAGGCATGCACAGACTCACACACGTACATGCACACACGCACACACAGATGCACACTCAGACACACACGCACATGCACACATATGCACATACACACACACACACACACTCACACTCGCACATGCACACACAGACACGCACGCGCATGCACATGCATGTGGGCACACACACACACACATATGCTCAGTGACATCCTTTTTATAAATGGAAAAAAGTCTTTAGCTAGTTTCTAAGGGGAGGATGTTGATTGACATCTTTTATGAATACATTATTTTCCATTCTCAGAGACAAAGCAAAATAACATCATTTTGGGAAATTAGACTCAATGGTGAAAATCCTTGCAGAGCAGCACATGAGCACATAAAAAACTGCTCAGTTTATTGTTTACATGAGTGTCCAGTAATCCTCAATCTGTCCATGAGGACAGGACCTCGCCTCATGCCTGTTTGTCATCGCCTAACTCTCTGCAATCTCTGGAATCTCGTCGTCGGCGCAGATCCACAGCTTCCGAAAATAGTGTCGAGCAGGAGTGCGGTCGGGAGGCCGGTCACTATGACAACGCTAGTTAAATTGAAAAAAAAATCTGGCTCTATTTTTTTTTTCTTGCAGGCAATGCAGGAAAAATAGAAACTGCAAAGTGAGTCAAAGATTGATGAGAGGGTTTCTCCAAGTGATCCTCTCTTCTCCCAGCCATCCCCTCCTCTCCTCCCCTGGCCATACTCTCTTGTTCTGATCTTGGCAGGCGAGACACTTATGGATATCCTATATCCTTGTCTTCGCCTCACAGACGTGGAGGAGGAGGCAGAGGAGGAGGATGTGGAGGACGAGGAGGAGGAGGAGGAGGACTAGGGCAGACTAGGGAGGAACCAGAATGGCCCAGCAGGTTGGAAGCACGTCCAGATCCCTCTCTCTGTGTGTAGCCTTCGTCCACCAGCCTCCTCCAGTCAACTGCTCTTCATCACGACTCGACTCTCGTGGTCATCACAAAAAAAGACCCTCTTTGTTGTGAAAGTTGTATGTTCTAAATGCCGAAAGACCGATCTGGTAATGTCTGTCCGAGCGTGGACTTAGGCTCCCCTAGCCTTCGCCAGGGGAGCCTATTGAGAGGAATTCTTGGATGCTGTGATGTTAATTCCATTTGTTTTGCTCTATTTTTTATTGTGTCAAACGTGTTACAGGAGCCACAGCCAACCAAAATAAAACAGAAAAAGATTTTTTTTATAGCTTTCGCATAATTCCAAAAGATAAGCAGAGATTTGCTGCTAATCATCATAATGTTCTCTTTTGGGATTTGATGCAACACATTACATCGAACATATTTATATATATAATACGTGTGTGTGTGTGTGTGTGTGCGAGGGAGAGAGACAGACATAGAGAGAGAGAGAGAGAGTGAGAGAGAGAGAGAGACAGAGAGAGAGGTTGAAGGACGCACCCTATAAATATATTTAGCGATGAATACTCTATTTATTGGCCGTTCATTTAAGGTGACAGAAGATGGACACATGCTCTCTGCTTCCCGCAGTCCAGCAAATGAAAGCCAAACAGTCCAAGCAGGACACAACGGACACAATCCATTACTAACTGTGAGCCCATCCTTCAAGCGTCCACGTCCAGCCTCGACACCTCTCTGGCAGCGCGCCCTCCTCCCGCACACGCCCTGATTCATAGGTCTGCACCGACGATGTCCCCACAGTTTTATGGACGCTACTGGCAGCAGACCTCCACTAACCCTCCACCAACCCTCCACCAACCCTCCACTAACCCTCCACCAACCCTCCACCAACCCTCCACTAACCCACCACCACCCTCCACCAACCCTCCACCAACCCTCCACTAACCCACCAACCCTCCACTAACCCACCACTAACCCTCCACCAACCCTCCACCAACCCTCCACCAACCCTCCACTAACCCACCACCAACCCTCCACTAACCCTCCACCAACCCTCCACCAACCCTCCACCAACCCTCCACCAACCCTCCACTAACCCACCACCAACCCTCCACCAACCCTCCACCAACCCTCCACCAACCCTCCACCAACCCTCCACCAACCCTCCACTAACCCACCACCAACCCTCCACTAACCCACCACTAACCCTCCACCAACCCTCCACAACCCACCACCAACCCTCCACTAACCCACCACCCCTCACCAACCCTCCACCAACCCTCCACCAACCCTCCACCAACCCTCCACTACCACCACCAACCCCACCAACCCTCCACCAACCCTCCACAACCCACCACTAACCCTCCACCAACCCTCCACCAACCCTCCACCAACCCTCCACCAACCCTCCACAACCCTCCACTAACCCTCCACCAACCCTCCACCAACCCTCCACTAACCCACCACCAACCCTCACCAACACCCCACCAACCCTCCACCAACCCTCCACAACCCTACCACCAACCCTCACCAACCCTCCACCAACCCTCCACCAACCCTCCAGGTGCGCAGGAGACCAGAAGGAGACCAGAAGGAGACCAGGAGGAGACCAGAAGGAGACCAGGGAGAGAGCAGGAGGAGACCAGGAGGAGACCAGAAGGAGACCAGGAGGAGACCAGGAGGGAGAGAGCAGGAGGAGACCAGGAGGAGACCAGAAGGAGACCAGGGAGAGAGCAGGAGGAGACCAGGAGGAGACCAGAGGAGACCAGGAGAGAGCAGGAGGAGACCAGAGGAGACCAGGAGAGACCAGGAGGAGACCAGGGAGGAGACCAGAAGGAGACCAGGACGAGACCAGAAGGAGATCAGAAGGAGACCTGAGCGAGAGCAGGAGGAGACCAGGGAGGAGACCAGAAGGAGACCAGGAGGAGACCAGAAGGAGACCAGAAGGAGACCAGGGGGAGAGCAGGAGGAGACCAGGAGGAGACCAGGAGGAGACCAGGGAGAGAGCAGGAGGAGACCAGGGAGGAGACCAGAAGGAGACCAGGAGGAGACCAGAAGGAGATCAGAAGGAGACCAGAGCGAGAGCAGGAGGAGACCAGGGAGGAGACCAGAAGGAGACCAGGAGGAGACCAGAAGGAGACCAGGGAG
Source organism: Coryphaenoides rupestris (assembly GCA_002895965.2). Taxonomy (NCBI): domain Eukaryota; kingdom Metazoa; phylum Chordata; class Actinopteri; order Gadiformes; family Macrouridae; genus Coryphaenoides; species Coryphaenoides rupestris. The sequence continues at coordinate 25,647 of PIJE02003523.1, read as the reverse complement.
AGAGCAGGAGGAGACCAGGAGGAGACCAGGAGGGAGAGAGCAGGAGGAGACCAGGAGGAGACCAGAAGGAGACCAGGGAGAGAGCAGGAGGAGACCAGAAGGAGACCAGGGAGAGAGCAGGAGGAGACCAGGAGGAGACCAGGAGAGAGCAGGAGGAGACCAGGAGGAGACCAGAAGGAGACCAGGGAGAGAGCAGGAGGAGACCAGGAGGAGACCAGGGAGGAGACCAGGGAGGAGACCAGGAGGAGACCAGGGAGGAGACCAGGGAGGAGACCAAGAGGAGACCAGGAGGGAGAGAGCAGGAGGAGACCAGGAGGAGAGCAGGAGGAGACCAGGAGGGAGAGAGCAGGAGGAGAGCAGGAGGAGTACAACTCCCCCAAGCCCCTCCACACACACACACACACACACACAAACACACACACACACACCTCCAACCCGTGCTGCACCACGCCTCCTTAAATATGACAATAAACGTAATTCTCTCCATTTCTCCCGCCATTCTCGTTCACTCTCACCCCCACCAGGGTCGCCCGTGGAGGTGGAGTCTGGCCCGGTGGTCCCACCAGGGGGGCAGTACGGAGTAAACAGCCCATAAAATCGCTACTCAGTTTACACGGCACACACAAACCACGCTGGTCGGCTCTCGATACTGGACGTGCACGTGTACACACACACACACATGCACACACACACACACACACACACACACACACACACACACACACACACACGCACACACACACACATGCACACACACACACGCACACACACACACACACACACACACACACACACACACACACACACACACACACACACACACACACACACACACACGCTCCTTCTGTTATAACAAAGCTCAGCAGCCACGTTGTACCCAGGCTTGTATATTAGCCTCCACCCGACCGGCTCACAAGGAGAGGCGGTGTGATCCCCACTCAGCTCTCCTCACAGTGTACAGAGCTTGTTTGTTTGTTTGTTTGTTTGTTTGTTTGTTTGTTTGCTGTTGTTGTTGTTGTGGTAGTATATCACCCCGTGTAGCAGTCTCCTGCCACAAAGCCACATCATGTGGCTTCGCCAGGGCTCCTCCAAGGACACAGGCAGGCAGTGGTGTTGAAATGTCCGGTTTCTTTATTGTGAAGATTGAAGACGTGACATGATGTGGACTGAGCAGATGGTACACTTGCTAGCATGCTAGCGCTAGTTAGGACTAGTAGTTAGGATGAGTAAAGCAGAAGTTAGGCGACATGCAGACAACAACAGGAAGTGAGGAAGGCTCCCAGTCTCATCCTCAGTTCAGGTGTCAGCGGGGGGGGGGGGGGGGGGGACTGGATCAGTTGATCCACAACAACAACAACAGGATAGCCAATTGCGGTTATGTGGTTTGACTTGTAGCCAAAAGCTTCTGTCTTATCCCCAGGCTCTCTCTCTCACACACACACACACACACACACACACACACACACACACACACACACACACACACACACACACACACACACACACACACACACACACACACACACACAGACAACCCCTCTTATCCCACAGCTGGTTCTGATTAGTGACAGTAAAAATAGACTTTCTGTCGGGCTCCAGAATGATCCGTTTACAGGCAGAGCTTTGGGTTTTACATCAGCCGGCCTCTCGGTATATTTAGCATTTTAAACTTCTCCCCGGGCCTCCTGTGACTGATGGAGGCTGTTTTCCTGCATCGCCTGGGTTGCCGTGGTTACGGCGCGTGATGGATGGCCTCGCGGTGTTGTGCACGTTGTACCTGGGAACGTGAACGTCCGCGCGATCTCCCTCCCGGACGGCGCCATCTATCTCACTCCGATCCTGATCGATGTATAAGGATGACCACTAAATCAATACAATCCGTTCTATTTGTTTTATTAGTGTGCCAGCGACAGGCAGAGACCGCAGCAGGGGACCAGGGAACAGGGCTGCCTCCTGGTTTGGTGCTGGTTCCTGGTTTGTGACGGTTCCATCGTGTTCGCTAACGAACCCATAATCCACCTCTGAGTTAAAAAGAATCAACTCTGGGCTACTTTCAACAGCAACTGTACAGCACTATATGGAACGTATCAACATGTACTGATGCCTCTGGTGTTTTCTTCATTTCTCTTTTGTTTTTGTTGACTCCGGAAGGCAAAAACACAGCTCAACTCAAGAGCCTCAAAATGTACTGGACACGGTGTCAAAAACACTGAATATGGACAAGTTGCTCTGTGAATATCATCATCATCACCCTGCAGCAACCGGTCGTATGACCACGCACTCCACCGCGACCCCCCTCCACTAACCCTCCACCAACCCTCCACCAACCCTCCACTAACCCACCACTAACCCTCCACCAACCCTCCACCAACCCTCCACCAACCCTCCACCAACCCTCCACTAACCCACCACCAACCCTCCACCAACCCTCCACCAACCCTCCACTAACCCACACAACCCTCCACCAACCCTCCACCAACCCTTCACTAACCCTCCACCAACCCTCCACTAACCCACCACCAACCCTCCACCAACCCTCCACTAACCCACCACTAACCCTCCACCAACCCTCCACCAACCCTCCACCAACCCTCCACTAACCCACCACCAACCCTCCACCAACCCTCCACCAACCCTCCACCAACCCTCCACTAACCCACCACCAACCCTCCACCAACCCTCCACCAACCCTCCACTAACCCTCCACTAACCCTCCACCAACCCTCCACCAACCCTCCACCAACCCTCCACCAACCCTCCACTAACCCACCACCAACCCTCCACCAACCCTCCACCAACCCTCCACTAACCCACCACTAACCCTCCACCAACCCTCCACCAACCCTCCACCAACCCTCCACTAACCCACCACAACCCTCACCAACCCTCCACCAACCCTCCACCAACCCTCCACTAACCCTCACAACCCTCACCAACCCCACCAACCCTCACCAACCCTCACCAACCCTCACCAACCCTCACTAACCCCACCACCAACCCTCACAACCCTCCACCAACCCTCCACCAACCCTCCACAACCCTCCACTAACCCCACCAACCCTCCACTAACCCACCACTAACCCTCCACTAACCCTCCACCAACCCTCCACCAACCCTCCACTAACCCACCACCAACCCTCCACTAAC
>PIJE02003523.1:10000-17500 GCA_002895965.2 Coryphaenoides rupestris | reverse complement strand
TTTCATTGAGTACGTTTACATGCACACAATAATCCGATAATGATCGGTTTATTAGTGTGCATGTAAACGTGCTCATTGTCGCTCTCGTCACTTTCATCCGGAGGCAAATTCCCCGCTGAGCTCATGCTGCCCTCTTCAACACGCAGCAGTCCAGCCTTTCGAAACCCGTTGATAGTGGATTTTTTGACAATGCTCCACGCTGTCAGGACCCACTGGCAGACTTGACCATAAGTTGCTCTTCGCATGCGGCCCGTTTTAGTGAAGGATTTCTCCCCACTTGTCATCCAAGCCTCCCACTGAACACGGAGCGCCACCTTAAATGCACGATTTACACTGATGTCGAGTGGCTGCAAAAACTTTGTTGTGCCCCCAGGAATCAGAGCTGGAATTGAGTTTGTCCTCTTGATGGCTTCTTTCACAGAATCTGTTATGTGGGCCCTCATGCTGTCCAAAACGAGCAATGACTTGTTCCTGTGTCATCCATCCTTTCTTGTTGATTTTCACAACAATTTCTCTCAGGAATTTTTTCTTTTGGCATCGTCATGCGTTTAAAAGTCACCGTCACATAATGTGTTTTTTGCTCAGTTTTTTGGCGCATGAAGCTTGTGAAAGCGGGAAAAATCCATAAATTGGCCGCGTCATTGTTTAAGCCGCGAGGTTCAAAGCGTGGGAAAAAAGTATCGGCTTATAGTCCGGAAATTACGGTAGTTACCTGACAACACTTACACCATTCATTATCCATGCATCCACTCACTACGCTACTGACATTACATATCTCATGCTTGGGTTTGTACCTTTTCATTTGTTCCTTTAATCTTAATAGAATAAATACTTTTGTATGATACTTGGTTTTGGCGTGTGACTCCCTACTTGTTGTGGCTTTTACGAGCTGAGTCGTAACACAGGTTACTGAGAATCTTTAATAAATAATACAAAAAAATAATACAAAAATGTCCCCATGAGACAAACAAGATAAGTGTACCTGCTAGAAATAACTGGTGAATTTTGGCAAAAATGGTCAGAATCTCAGCAACATGGACGACCTCTGGTATCTGTTCAATTGCCAACTTCAAAAACCTTGTCCCTTTCAACCCCCTGCGTGTGTCTGGACCTTGAATGGGAGGACAGGGAGGATGAGGAGGGTGCGCTGAAAGATGCCCTCTCACCGCGGACACTCAATCCTGTTTCGTTTTGCGCTGACATATTAAATGGGAGGACCTGGGGACTGGCCATAAATACAGCAGCCACACGCTGACCCTCCACTGAACACCTTGACCTTTGACCTCTCTGGGCTCAGCCAGCGCTGGCCAAAGGTCACGGAGAAGGACACCTTCAGGAAGACTACAGTCAAGGTGTTCTTCATCCTCTGCGGAAGAGAGAGACTTTAACTTTCCTTTTTAAGCTTTTTATCTTTTTAAACCGCGAGGGCGAAGGCTTTGGCCATAGTTCTTGGTTATTGCAAGTATTTATTCACAAATCATCACAAATCATTTCATTCTTGGTGCATCAGTACGTCGTTTATAGATGACAGATAAAAAGGACAGAATAATTACAACAACAAAGCATTAATTACATTAATTTCCTTCCTTATTCAACCTGCCTTGGCTGGTCTGTCTCTGTAATACCGAGCGGTTTCTGTTGTTGTCGATGTTGTTGATTTCTTTCTGTGTGTGTGCTACTGTCAGTGAGTTATGACTCTAAGTGCGGGGCCGTCCCCGGAGGAAACCGGAGGAGACGAGAGCAGAATTAGCAGACTTTTGCCCACCCGGTATGTTCCCATGTTCCCATTTAGTTTGCGGAAATGCATAATACTGCAGGTGTCAACGCATCAACGTCAAACCCTGACAGAGTTCTCCGTTCTCCGTTCCCTGTTCGCCCACAGTAATAACAGCACAATAACACAACAACACGAGAAGCTACTTGCGGTTCTCTGCATAACTTAACCGCAAATAGAACCTCAGACCCGGTAAACATGAGAATGTGATCTGATCACAGGACCTGAACAATATGTACAGTCAGAGTTTACAATGTTTCTATTCATCTGTGTTTGTGAGAGGAGCAGATAGATCTCTGGGTGGATGATTGCAAGGCTCTGTACCCTGAAGTGTGGACAGGAGAGAGTGAGCACATTGTGCCTTGTTGTAGGAACAGCTATTTTTGTGGTTACTGAGAAATAGATTTTTTGTTTTGCGTTATGCTCATGGGTAAACTATAGAAATCCCCCAGCATGAAAAAAATCTGCATAAGACAGCAGAGAACAACCAGGGCCACTGCGACCTGGCAGGTTGTGACATATGCAAGATTTCAAACAATAAATATTCCTGTTCACCTACTCAATGTTCTTGTTGCTAAGAAACTTATCTTATGAGCGACCCAGGTAGCACTCAGCCTCCAAATTGCTAAGCAACCACTCATCATTGTCTGAACACTTACATCGTGAAGCCTGATGGGGGATGTGCATGGTACAAGCTGTTTGACGGATCACAACACCGCGCCTAAAACCACTTAGATGTGAGCTGGTGAAAGGTTTGACACGTTGTCTGCCCGACAACAGGAGGACAACGTGTGATTAACTACGGGGGCATCGCTTGGGATTGAACAACTTCAAAGTAAAAAGAGTAGAAGAATATTAATATGGAGGTCAGAGCCAGAGATAAAACACCATTATTTAATGTAACCAGCTATGCTCTTTACCTATCGTGCATGACCATAGACCAGGGGTGCCCACACTTTTTCAACTTGCGAGCTACTTTTAAAATGACCAAGCCAAAATGATCTACCGCCACTAAAAATGCTAAATATATCCCGAGTATACTTTATATATATACAATATAATTTGGCGTACCTTGCATAACTGCATGAGCCCTTGTGGCAAACTACAATTCAGTAAATTTTTGGTCATTACCTTACTCCAGTATTTCTCAAACTGTGGGGCGCAGTGGTATTACAGGCGGGGCGCAGGGGGAAATTCTGAATTGTTTTATTTCAAGAATTTTATACAAAAGTATAAAGCACACGGACATGAAACCAACATTTTCCAACCTAACTCCTCCCCCCCCCCCCCCGTCAATAATCTAAAATGAACGGAATTTTGTCATGCCCCCCCCCGCCCCGTCAACAACGTGCACATGCACGGTGATCTGTGTGTTAGAAAAGACGAGATCTCAGCATGTCTGCCCTGTATGTCAATCAAGTGGCAAACGACACAGGGAGGATGAATGATAACATACTTTTTTTTTTTTAATGGCATGCAATCTACCCGGACTTCCTTTGCGATCGACGTATTGGGCTCCCCTGTCATAGAGAGACGTTGCAAATGGAAGGATTGAGTCAAGGATGATCTATACCTTTCAATACATCTCAAGGTTATAATTTGCTGCTCGTTCATTTTCATATACCACTGACATACAACGGTGTGTCAGGTGTGACAAAACACGGCACACAGGTGGTCTGAACTGTAAAATAAAAACTGTAAATAAAAGATGGTAGTTAACTCTGTAGCTGTCACTCCACTTTCACGTTGACGTCATCGTGTTGAGAAACTGGAGGTTGTTGGAGGTCTTCTGTTGCTCAGTGCAATCGGTCGATTTATTCAAATACGCTGGCAGGACACAAGAGAGAGAGTTTGATTTTATCCAGAACATTCTCCCCAGACTGCTGTCCGTCTCAGTGTTCTGCGATGCACAAACTAACCACCTTATCCTAAAGCTGAGTCAGTCTGGGTCTTTGTTTAATGTCTGCAGTTGTCCACACGGTCCTGCTAGCTCGCTCCGTCGGCCGATTGGCCAATAATTGCGGAAAAGATTAGCGGCTGTTTTCACACACGCTTTGAGAGATCAAAATCCATAGAAGAGCAAATGTTGACTCTGTGGTTCATCAGAGATTGTAACGCATGGAGCTCCTAAAGCCTGGCTTTCTCATTCATACACTTTAAATTTTAAATTAACTCCCCTGACCTCCGATTTGAGCAGAGCTACTGATGCCTTATCTGCTACTCTCTCACAAATTCATGTCAGAAAAAGACCCAAATGCCAACTGTTCTCACTCAAAATCTGTTTAGATTAGAAAATCAATCAAAATGGAGTTATACAATATATGCAATATAACTAATGAACAACTTTAGAAGTCCACCAATACTCACACAGGACGCTCACATCCTCCCATGGAAGGACTCCTTGTTCTCTGGTTCGGGGACGAGGTGGTTGAAAATACCTGAATGGTTATCTTGCCTTCTCAGTATAAAGTATCTGTAAAGGTTTCAGATCAACACCATGGCGATTAGTGGCCACTATAGAAATATACGTATTAAAATCCCCTTCTGAGAGCTTCATCCACTCGTGCAAATGAATTTCTCTTCAGTAGAATATCTCTGTAATGAAACAGGAAACCAGGCGTAACTCCACCCCTTGCAGTTTTTGGTTTCCTGCCCAGACTCAGTGCCGTCTCCCCCCGCAAGTTCTGCTTGTAGCAGTTGACCTTGGGCTACACGCCACTTAATTGCCTCTTTCTGGGCTCGTCCACAATCAGCACTCAGCCAGTTGATGTTGAATAAACCGGTTTATTGCAGAGTGTGTAGATGTTTCACAACAGAGCAGCTGGTAAGAAGCTGGCATGCTAGCACTCTCTCTCCTTAATGTGTGTGTGGTGATGGTGGATGCCTTAACCTGTGGTGCATTGATTAGCCAAAGCACCACAGGTGAGCAGCCTCACACCAGACCCCCAGACTAATTAGCGAGACTCAGGCCAGGTGAGGCATCATAATAGTAAAGTAGAACTGCTGGATCCAAGATTAGGCTCCTCTAGATACATGGCAGTCGATGGCCAGAGCTGATCCAGGCACTTTTCTTTTTGAAACTCCGGGGGAAGTGTTGAGAAAAGTAGTGAAGCTGCCTCTGCTGTCCCCTTATCGTCATCCTCACTATAGGGGGAGTGGAGGGACTCTTCCAGTCCGTAACGGAATCTGAGGGCAGAAATGGATGCACAACAACAACAACACACCAAGCGTGTCTTGATAAAGATGTCATCGGTCCTGAGTGCCATTGCCTCTGGCAGGTCTCACACCTGTCGACCGCAACCTCCGGCTCACGGTTCTTCTGCTGGCGAGGAGAGCGACTCGCTGAAGAGAGCGAGGCGGACACGGTTGCTTCTCCGGGCACCGTGTCTCAAGCCGTCAATTGAAGCATTTGGGGTGCTCTGGTGTCCTGCCATACGAATGTCTCTTTCTTCTCAGGCTGAGCTGATGGACCAAAGAGGATCTTTCCGTGCCGTCCTACCTCGACACAAAGCCTGCAGGACCGATTCCTTAACGGAAATGCAGAGCATTCTTTAGCAAAGTACCTATATCTGCAACTAATTATTCTACTAATTATTAAACTTATAAACATGTTATCTGTAGCCGGCGAGACCTGGGTTTGATAGAAACGTTGAAATTAATATATCGGAAGAACAAAAAAAACCCATATTGCAGACAGACCCATGAAATTGCAACGTCTTGATCCAATTTCCTGAATATGTGAACCATAACTGAAGATACGACAGACAATCATTCAATAACGTATTCCCTTTGTTGCAACACATGTTGTCTGAACCGCCTGAACCTTTAGAAGCAGCCAGCCAAACGGTGTCTGGCTGTGTGCTGCTAACGTATTGCTAGCATGCCTGGCTACCGAACGCTCACTACAACCAGTCAGGTGGGCGTCCTTTTAAGTGTGTTTCAGATCAGCTCATTCCATCCTCTGCCAACTTGGGTGAAAAACTTTAAATGTTGCTGAGTACGAAATTTGAAACGTTACTTTGAAATGGTAACTTTTAAAAGAACTGAAAGTTAAAAGAACTGCACTTTTACTGAGCAAACGACTTAAGAACTTAGAAATCCTCCGAAGGTGTGTACCACACAGTTAGACACACGCACACACACACATACACACATATACACACACATAAACACACATTTACTTTTAACAATTCCCTTTATCGCGGTGTGTTCACTCTTTGGTGCATAACGATGTACCGATTGCAGCTGTGATATCAACGAATAATCAATTAATTATTTGTGACAGCCAAAATGGCAGTCCTAGGCATAACAGGAAGTAGGAGAGGAAGACAGGTAGGGCTGACAGTGGGAGACGCGGCTGACCTCCGACCACATCAGAGAGAGCAGCTTTTATCCTTCCGCATTTGCACTTTTCTGAAGCCTGTAATTAGCACTTCCGCTGCCCTCCACACGCTTTGTGTGTTCAGTTGAAACGCGCCTCACGTGGCGCAGGAAACAAGCAGAGCGCTGCAAGGTCATTATCTGTGCACGTGTGCGCATGTGATGTGTGTGTAAATGTGTGTGTACGTGTGTGTGTGTGTGAGTGAGAGTCAGTCCTTTGCATCGGCGGGGGGGTTGCGCTATACAAGGCTGACATTCCCAGCTGCGTGGAGGTTCAGTGCACTGCGGCAGCGGCTGGGAGATCAGAGGCGACGCGTCCGCAGCGCCACGTGTGACCTTGCACAACGAGAGGTGGCGCTGAGCTGTGCGGCTCCGCGGCCTCCTCCTCCTCCTCCTCCTCCTCCTCCTCCTCCCCCTCCACCGCCCCGGCACGGCCCCTCCGTGGCGCCCCGTGTCCCGGCACCGGCGGCAGCGCCCGGTGCCTCTGCTCCACGACCAACAGGGTTGATTTGTGGGAGATGCCGGCGGCGCGGCTAATGTCGGCGTTTATGCGAGTGCCGTGCGTTCGGCTGTCAAAGGCTGATTGAAGTTTGCACCTGAGAGGGCTGACACACCGCGAGGCGGGCCCCCAGATGTCTCAGCCCCCCACCAGCTGTTCTCCGCTGTCAAGACTATCTCTCCATCTCTCTCTCGCTCTCTTTTTTTTTTTGTGGATCGAGTCATCCTTCTCTCCCTGCACCTGCTGCTGTCACAGCAACAGAATCTGTCCTTTTAAACACAAGTTGGTTTTAATAAACAGATGCAACTGTAAATGAAGCCGGGCCTGGTGTGTGCGCGCATGTGTCCGTGTGTGTGTGTGTGTGTGTGTGTGTCTCTGAGTGTGTGTGTGTGCCAAACAAATACTGTCACAGAAAGTCAAACAACATTTGTGTATACACTTATGGAAATCAGGATGGAACAGACGGCATTAAGTTTTGTCAAAGTCACGATCTCGACCATTTAATATATTTCATTATACAATTCCATTTCCGATGGGAATGTTTCATTAAATATGCCCTTTTGGGAAATGTGAGTGTGTACTGTGTGTGTGTTGTGTGTGTGTGTGTCTGTGTGTGTGTGTCTGTGTGTGTGTGTCTGTGTGTGTGTGTGTGTGTCTGTGTGTCACAGCTACAGTAGATTTTCTGCTCAGCATCTCTCCAGCATCATCACTCATTCAGTTTGAAGAGTGTTTACATGGCTGCTTGGAGCCAGCGTTTCCAGGCTGGGACTTCAAAGGTCTTAACGTGAAGCCGTGCTGGCGGATACAGCTGCCCGGGCAGACAGGGACAACGTACACTGACTTGTGT
>PIJE02003523.1:0-5000 GCA_002895965.2 Coryphaenoides rupestris | reverse complement strand
GCGGGGTCCTGGGCGTGCGGATCCCCGTCATCGCCGACTGGTTCTAGGGACGTGGAACGTCACCTCACTGGCGGGGAAGGAGCCTGAGCTGGTGCGGGAGGTGGAGCGGTACCAACTAGATATGGTTGGGCTCACCTCCACGCACAGCACCGGGTCTGGAACCAAACTCCTGGAGAGGGGCTGGACCCTCTACTTCTCCGGAGTTGCCCAGGGTGTGAGGCGCCAGGCGGGTGTGGGGATACTCACAAGTCCCCGGCTGAGCGCCGCTGTGTTGGAGTTCTCTCCGGTGAACGAGAGGGTCGCCTCCATGCGACTGCAAGTCGCTGGGGGGAAGGCTCTGACTGTTGTGTGTGCCTACGCACCAAACAGCAGCTCAGAGTATCCGGCCTTCTTGGAGTCCTTGGGTGGCATCCTGGAAAGGGTTCCATCCGGGGACTCCATAGTTCTACTGGGGGACTTCAACGCACACGTGGGCAATGATGGAGAAACCTGGAGGGGAGTGATTGGGATGAACGGCCTGCCCGATCTGAACCAGAGTGGTGTTTTGTTATTGGACTTCTGTGCTAGTCATGGACTGGCCATAACAAACACCATGTTCGAACATAGGGTGGTCCACAAGTGTACCTGGTACCGGACCACCTTAGGCCAAAGGTCGCTGATCGACTTTGTAATCGTATCAGCAGATCTGCGGCCGCATGTTTTGGACACTTGGGGTGAAGAGGAGGAGCAGAGCTGTCAACTGATCACCACCTGGTGGTGAGTTGGATCAGATGGCTGCCAGACAGACCTGGTAAACCCAAACGTGTAGTGAGGGTGAACTGGGAACGTCTGGTGGAAGCCCCTGTCCGTAGGGTCTTTAACTCCCACCTCCGGAAGAACTTCTCGTGCATCCCGGGGGAGGTTGGGGACATGGAACCTGAGTGGGCCATGTTCAGAGCCTCCATTGTAGAGGCTGCAGCTCGGAGCTGTGGTCAAAAGGCTGTCGGTGCCTGTCGTGGCGGCAACCCAAGAACCCGTTGGTGGACACCAGCGGTGAAGGAAGCCGTCAGGCTGAAGAAGGAGGCCTTTCGGGCCTGGTTGGCCCAGGGGTCTCCTGAAACAGCAGACAGGTACCGGGAGGCCAAAAGGACCGCAGCTTCAGCGGTTGCTGAAGCAAAAACCCGGGTGTGGGAGGAGTTCGGGGAGGCCATGGAGCAGGACTTTCGGTTGGCCTCAAGGAGGTTCTGGCAAACTGTCCGGCGACTCAGGAAGGGAAAGCAGGGCTTGGCTCAGGCTGTGCTCAGTCGGGGAGGAGAACTGCTGACCCAGACTGAGGATATTGTCGGGCGGTGGAAAGAACACTTTGAGGAGCTCCTGAATCCGACCAGTACGTCCTCTGTGGAAGAGGCAGAGTCTGAAGACTCGGGGGGAGTCTCACCCATATCCTTGGTAGAGGTCACTGAAGTAGTCAAAAAGCTCTTCAGTGGCAAGGCGCCAGGTGTGGATGAGATTCGCCCTGAGATGCTGAAGGCTCTGGACATTGTCGGGCTGTCGTGGCTGACACGCCTAGTCAATGTAGCGTGGAGGTCGGGGACAGTACCTGTGGAATGGCAGACCGGGGTGGTGGTCCCCATTTTCAAAAAAGGGGACCGGAGGGTGTGCTCCAACTATCGGGGTATCACACTGCTCAGCCTCCCCGGGAAAGTTTATTCCAGGGTGCTGGAAAGGAGGCTCCGGCCGATTGTCGAACCTCAGCTCCAGGAGGAACAATGCAGATTCCGTCCTGGCCGTGGAACAGTGGACCAGCTCTTTACCCTCGCAGGGTTGTTGGGGGGCGGGGGCATGGGAGTTTGCCCATCCAGTCTACATGTGCTTTGTGGACTTGGAGAAGGCTTATGACCGTGTCCCCCGGGGAATCATGTGGGGGGTACTACGGGAGTATGGGGCCGTTGGTACGTGCCATTCGGTCCTTGTACGAACAAAGTGCGAGCTGCGTCCGTATTCTCGGCACAAAGTCAAGCATGTTCTCAGTGGGTGTTGGACTCCGCCAAGGTTGTCCCTTGTCACCGGTTCTGTTCGTGATCTTCATGGACAGAATCTCAAGGCGCAGCCGAGGTGAGGAGAGTGTCCGGTTTGGGGACCTCAGAATTGCATCTCTGCTCTTTGCAGATGATGTGGTTCTGTTGGCTACATCAGACTGTGACCTCCAGCATGCACTGGGGCGGTTTGCAGCCGAGTGTGAAGCGGTCGGGATGAGAGTCAGCACCTCCAAGTCTGAGGCCATGGTTCTCTGCCGGAGTGTTCCCTCCGGGTTGGGAGTGAGTTGCTGCCTCAAGCGAAGGAGTTCAAGTATCTCGGGGTCTTGTTCACGAGTGAGGGCAAAATGGAGCGGGAGATGGACAGACGGATTGGTGCAGCGTCTGCAGTGATGCGGGCGCTGTACCGGTCCGTTGTGGTGAAGAGGGAGCTGAGCCGGAAGGCGAAGCTTTCGATTTACTGGTCCATCTACGTTCCAACCCTCACCTATGGTCACAAGCTTTGGGTAGTGACCGAAAGAATGAGATCGCGGATACAAGCGGCCGAAATGAGTTTCGGCCGCTATTGACGGTGGCTGGGCTCAGCCTTAGAGATCAGACATCTGGAGGGAGCTCGGAGAAGAACCGCTGCTCCTCCGCATCGAAAGGAGTCAGCTGAGGTGGTTCGGGCATCTGATTAGGATGCCCCCCGGGCGCCTCCCTTTAGAGGTTTTCCGGGCACGTCCAACTGGGAGGAGACCCCGGGGCAGACCCAGAACCCGCTGGAGAGATTATATATCTCGTCTGGCCTGGGAACGCCTCGGGATCCCCCAGGAGGAACTAGAGTGTGGCTGGGGAGAAGGAAGCCTGGGGGGCCCTGCTTAGCCCCCCAGTTGGTTGGTTGTGTGTGTTTTGGTTGTGTGTGTGTTTTGGTTGTGTGTGTGTTTCGGTTGTGTGTGTGTTTCGGTTGTGTGTGTGTTTCGGTTGTGTGTGTGTTTTGGTTGTGGTGGGGCTGGGTGATATGGAAACATTTACTATCAGTAGTCACGAGAGGTAATTTTACACATTAGATATAAATATGATATATGCATTTAAAATCAGTCTTCAGTCATGAAACTGACTGTGTGGTACAATATTAATTAGCATTAAAAGCAAAGACTTTTCAAATTGTTTTGATGAAGACAACCGCATCATCCCTGTGATGGAGACCATGATGAAGACTCAGGAGTACTTTCAGACGTCACATTCAACGCTCGGAAATAACTCCTCCCAAATGTAAATTTTATTTGAGCAATTTGACAAACTAAACATAATTGTCTAATCTAAAATTAACGACATGCTACTCGCAGTCTCAGCATCATTGTTGCCACGGAAATTAAAAACTAAGAAGTAGATTGATAGTAGCCATTTAATTACTATGAATGACTATTAAATACTAACAAACGCTTATTGTACTGCAACTATTATAACCTTTAATTATAACCTTCAACGACGGACTTAAAGACAAATAAGAACAACAATAACCTGTCGGTGTCTCGTGGAGCAGCGCTGAGGGACGACACTGCAGAGCTGCACACCTGGAGACGCTAACATGGCAGCAGAGATGTTTTACCTAATTAATTGACTCATTATTTTGCGGCGTGCGGGGTAATTAGTCTCAAGCATCCCCGAGTGTTTAAAGTCACTCCTCACATCTCCTGCGAGGCCGGCGTTAATTAAAATAAAATTAAAAACCTCGTAAAAAAAATAAAAAGGCCTTGTTTATCAGACACGCTGGTGGATGGCGGCGTGGACACAACAAGGGTAATTATGGTGGAGGTTTGAGAGTTCTCTCTCTCTCTCTCTCACACCAACCAGTGGTGGCCGATGTAAACACCATTCCTGGGGGGATCATATTCACAGAGGGAGAGAGGGGTAAAGCAGACTAACTGTAGACGTGACAGGTTAGAATCTCACTGACAACTCTCTGACGAGCTCCCGAGAAGCTAATGCCGTAGCGTAGCACGGCTAGAACACGTGTGACAGAGATATCAAGTCTTCAACAGACTAACATGTGTTGAATGATTTATGGTTTCCACTTCACACGACCCAATGAAGCAAAACGATATTTCCCTGAGGGTCTGTGCGCTCAGGCTAGCCCTAGCCTAGCCTGAGCAGTGCAGCGAGATCACGAATATAGTAGGGTGTGGGGGGGGGGTGATGGAGGGGCTGAGGGTGGGGGGGATGAAGAATCACCGTCATAGAGCCAAGCGTCGCCTTCACTGCACCTTTTACTTTCTCAAATAAACGTAAAATAAACGTTGTGAAATCCAGATGCCCTGAAGAATCCTGTATCCTGCTGCCGAGCGGTGAGATATAATTACTCATCACTACAAAGCAACGCTGGTGGCTGCAGGACTGTACTGTCAGACAGACCCTGCCCCCTTCCTCTCTCTTTCTCTCTCCCTCTCTCTCTGTTTCATCCTCATTTCACTTTCTCTCAGTCACCCTCTTTTCCTCCCATGATTCACACTGTTTTTCTCTCCCTCTCATCTCTCTCTCCCTCCCTCCCCATCTCTCTCTCTCTCCCTCTGTCTGTGTCTCTGTCTCTCTTTTTCCTCTGCCTTCTTGTATTTCACATGGCTTCACTGTTCAGCCTTTTCATTCCTGCTCAGAGCAGAAACATTCGCTTCACAAAGGTTCCTAAATTAATTCTATTTGCTCTTCCCCGTCAAAATGTTATTGTAACTATCTCTTTAGCATATCATACGATGCCGTTCGTTGCTCTACGATCAGCGTGAGCTCCGCGCTGCGCCGATGGGGCCGCTGGCTGCTCATCGGTGATCAATAAGTGATGCAGGGGGAGCCCGCAGCTCAGTTGATATGCAGCGATGGTGTCTTCCTCGCTGGTCCTCAGATACAAAAGCTCCCTTTCTCTCTCCAGCTACACCCACCCCACCCAACACCACCTACCCACCCCCACCAGGCCTCTCCATCCACGTCTCCATCTAGCACCGCCGCGACCAC
>PIJE02003522.1:36102-38501 GCA_002895965.2 Coryphaenoides rupestris | reverse complement strand
AGAGATATTTATCATACTGTAGTACTGTCATAGAATAGTATAGTACTATATTATTATCATACTGTAGTACTGTCACATAGAATAGTATAGTACTATATTATTATCATACTGTAGTACTGTCATAGAATAGTATAGTACTATATTATTATCATACTGTAGTACTGTCATAGAATAGTATAGTACTATATTATTATCATACTGTAGTACTGTCATAGAATAGTATAGTACTATATTATTATCATACTGTAGTACTGTCATAGAATAGTATAGTACTATATTATTATCATACTGTAGTACTGTCATAGAATAGTATAGTACTATATTATTATCATACTGAAGTACTGTCATAGAATAGTATAGTACTATATTATTATCATACTGTAGTACTGTCATAGAATAGTATAGTACTATATTATTATCATACTGTAGTACTGTCATAGAATAGTATAGTACTATATTATTATCATACTGAAGTACTGTCATAGAATAGTATAGTACTATATTATTATCATACTGTAGTACTGTCATAGAATAGTATAGTACTATATTATTATCATACTGTAGTACTGTCATAGAATAGTATAGTACTATATTATTATCATACTGTAGTACTGTCATAGAATAGTATAGTACTATATTATTATCATACTGTAGTACTGTCATAGAATAGTATAGTACTATATTATTATCATACTGTAGTACTGTCATAGAATAGTATAGTACTATATTATTATCATACTGTAGTACTGTCATAGAATAGTATAGTACTATATATTATCATACTTGTAGTACGTCACATAGAATAGTATAGTACTATATTATTATCATACTGTAGTACTGTCATAGAATAGTATAGTACTATATTATTATCATACTGTAGTACTGTCATAGAATAGTATAGTACTATATTATTATCATACTGTAGTACTGTCATAGAATAGTATAGTACTATATTATTATCATACTGTAGTACTGTCATAGAATAGTATAGTACTATATTATTATCATACTGAAGTACTGTCATATAGAATAGTATAGTACTATATTATTATCATACTGTAGTACTGTCATAGAATAGTATAGTACTATATTATTATCATACTGTAGTACTGTCATAGAATAGTATAGTACTATATTATTATCATACTGTAGTACTGTCATAGAATAGTATAGTACTATATTATTATCATACTGTAGTACTGTCATAGAATAGTATAGTACTATATTATTATCATACTGAAGTACTGTCATAGAATAGTATAGTACTATATTATTATCATACTGTAGTACTGTCATAGAATAGTATAGTACTATATTATTATCATACTGTAGTACTGTCATAGAATAGTATAGTACTATATTATTATCATACTGTAGTACTGTCATAGAATAGTATAGTACTATATTATTATCATACTGTAGTACTGTCATAGAATAGTATAGTACTATATTATTATACCATACTGTAGTACTGTCATAGAAATAGTATAGTACTATATATTTCAATGTATGTTACTGTCATAGAAGTATAGTACTAGTATTATTATCATACTGAAGTACTGTCCATAGAATAGTATAGTACTATTTATTATCATACTGAAGTACTGCACATAGAATAGTATAGTACTGATATTTTATCATACTGTAGTACTGTCATGAATAGTATAGTACTATATTATTATCCATAACTGTAGTACGTGTCCACATGAAGTAGCATAGTACTGTATATATATCACTACTGAAGTACTGGTCATAGTAATAGTATAGTACTATATTATTATCATACTGTACGTACTGTATAGAATAGTATAGTACTATATTATTATCATACTGTAGTACTGTCATAGAATAGTATAGTACTATATTATTATCATACTGTAGTACTGTCATAGAATAGTATAGTACTATATTATTATCATACTGTAGTACTGTCATAGAATAGTATAGTACTATATTATTATCATACTGTAGTACTGTCATAGAATAGTATAGTACTATATTATTATCATACTGAAGTACTGTCACATAGAATAGTATAGTACTATATTATATCATAACTGTAGTACTGTCCATAGAATAGTATAGTACTATATTATTATCATCACTGTAGTACTGTCATAGAATAGTATATGTACTATATATTATCATACTGTAGTAACTGTCATAGAATAGTATAGTACTATATATTATCATACTGTAGTACTGTCATTAGAATAGTATATGTACTATATTATTATCATACTGAAGTACTGTCAATAGAATAGTATAGTACATATTATTATCATACTGGTAGTATGTCATAGATAGTAAGTAACTATATTATTATCATACTGTTAGTACTGTCATAGAATAGTAAAGTACTATATTATTATCATACTGTATGTACTGTCATAGAATAG
>PIJE02003522.1:16102-28602 GCA_002895965.2 Coryphaenoides rupestris | reverse complement strand
AGAGACAGAGACAGAGAGAGAGAGAGAGAGACAGAGACAGAGAGAGAGAGAGAGAGAGAGAGACAGAGACAGAGAGAGACAGAGACAGAGACAGAGAGAGACAGAGAGAGAGAGAGAGAGAGAGAGAGAGAGAGAGAGACAGAGAGAGAGAGAGAGAGAGAGACAGAGAGAGAGAGAGAGAGAGAGACAGAGAGAGAGAGAGAGAGAGAGACAGAGAGAGACAGAGAGAGAGAGAGAGAGAGACAGAGAGAGACAGAGAGAGACAGAGAGAGAGAGAGAGAGAGAGAGAGAGACAGAGACAGAGACAGAGACAGAGACAGAGAGAGACAGAGACAGAGACAGAGACAGAGAGAGAGAGAGAGAGAGAGAGAGAGAGAGAGAGTGTGTGTTCTCCGGTGATGTTCAGCTTCAACAGACCTGCTGTGAAACTGATGGTGTTCAGAACGAGAGCATTTGATGTATTTCGAGGATGCATGCTGCCAATAAAGCAATAGATGTTGAATAGTGATGAGAGACTGGATCTGTAATGTGGAGCACTGACCTCTGCAGTACTGACCTCTGGAGCACTGACCTCTGGAGTACTGACTTCTCCAGTGCTGACCTGTGGAGTACTGACCTCTGCAGTACTGACCTCTGCAGTACTGACCTCTGCAGTACTGACCTCTGCAGTACTGACCTCTGCAATACTGATCTCTGGAGTACTGACCTGAGAAATACTGACCTGTGGAGAACTGACTAGCGTTAGCCGAGCTAGGGTTACAGGAGTTTGCTATCCAAGTGGCCCTGAGCCAGCCAGCAGTTAGTCTGAGTCCGGTCCTATTCAGGGTCCGGGGAACCTCAGGCGCTCACATGATCTCTGTGTGTTCTTTAGGGATGCTGTTGTCATGGTTACAGAAGCATGGTACTGCTCACACATTAGCTATGTATTGAAACTGAACAAAACTAATCAAATTGACAAACACATTCCTACTGACTAAGATACTGACATAGCACCATGGGGAGCTGGAGTCTATCCCATGCCTCTGTCCGTCTGCCTGTCTGTCTGCTTTCCTGTCTGCCTGTCCGTCTGCCTTCGTGTCTGTCTGCCTGTCTGCCTGCCTGTCTGTCTGCCTGTCTGTCTGCCTGTCTGTCTGCCTGCCTGTCTGTCTGTCTGCCTGCCTGTGTGAGGATATAATGGTACTTGAGGAAGTGATTCATAGTTTATAACTAGTACTTCCTTGAGATCTTTATTCAGAATTATTCTGTGATTTCATGTGATAGCAGATGGTGTGGTGCTAAGGCTAATGTAGCCAGGCTCTGTTACAGTTAGGTGTGGTGCTAAGGCTAATGTAGCCAGGCTCTGTTACAGTTAGGTGTGAGGCTAAGGCTAATGTAGCCAGGCTCTGTTACAGTTAGGTGTGAGGCTAAGGCTAATGTAGCCAGGCTCTGTTACAGTTAGGTGTGAGGCTAAGGCTAATGTAGCCAGGCTCTGTTACAGTTAGGTGTGAGGCTAAGGCTAATGTAGCCAGGCTCTGTTACAGTTAGGTGTGAGGCTAAGGCTAATGTAGCCAGGCTCTGTTACAGTTAGGTGTGGTGCTAAGGCTAATGTAGCCAGGCTCTGTTACAGTTAGGTGTGAGGCTAAGGCTAATGTAGCCAGGCTCTGTTACAGTTAGGTGTGGTGCTAAGGCTAATGTAGCCAGGCTCTGTTACAGTTAGGTGTGAGGCTAAGGCTAATGTAGCCAGGCTCTGTTACAGTTAGGTGTGAGGCTAAGGCTAATGTAGCCAGGCTCTGTTACAGTTAGGTGTGAGGCTAAGGCTAATGTAGCCAGGCTCTGTTACAGTTAGGTGTGAGGCTAAGGCTAATGTAGCCAGGCTCTGTTACAGTTAGGTGTGGTGCTAAGGCTAATGTAGCCAGGCTCTGTTACAGTTAGGTGTGAGGCTAAGGCTAATGTAGCCAGGCTCTGTTACAGTTAGGTGTGAGGCTAAGGCTAATGTAGCCAGGCTCTGTTACAGTTAGGTGTGAGGCTAAGGCTAATGTAGCCAGGCTCTGTTACAGTTAGGTGTGAGGCTAAGGCTAATGTAGCCAGGCTCTGTTACAGTTAGGTGTGAGGCTAAGGCTAATGTAGCCAGGCTCTGTTACAGTTAGGTGTGAGGCTAAGGCTAATGTAGCCAGGCTCTGTTACAGTTAGGTGTGAGGCTAAGGCTAATGTAGCCAGGCTCTGTTACAGTTAGGTGTGAGGCTAAGGCTAATGTAGCCAGGCTCTGTTACAGTTAGGTGTGAGGCTAAGGCTAATGTAGCCAGGCTCTGTTACAGTTAGGTGTGAGGCTAAGGCTAATGTAGCCAGGCTCTGTTACAGTTAGGTGTGAGGCTAAGGCTAATGTAGCCAGGCTCTGTTACAGTTAGGTGTGAGGCTAAGGCTAATGTAGCCAGGCTCTGTTACAGTTAGGTGTGAGGCTAAGGCTAATGTAGCCAGGCTCTGTTACAGTTAGGTGTGGTGCTAAGGCTAATGTAGCCAGGCTCTGTTACAGTTAGGTGTGAGGCTAAGGCTAATGTAGCCAGGCTCTGTTACAGTTAGGTGTGGTGCTAAGGCTAATGTAGCCAGGCTCTGGTACAGTAGTGTGACACAAAGAACGTCAGAAGTCTCTCCTGTTATTTCGATGGCCTCGTGGCAGGTAGGCCCCACCACACCACAACACCAGGGGGCGCTGGCCTCACATTCAACCATGACCCTTTCTAACCCTGTATGTGTGTGTAGGACATCTGTGAAGACATCTCGGACCATGTGGAGCAGATCCACGCTCTTCTGGAGACAGAGTTCTCGCTGAAGCTGCTGTCCTACTCAGTCAACATCATAGTAGACATCAGGTAGGACCCAGTAGAACCTCCTACTCAGTCAACATCATAGTAGACATCAGGTAGGACCCAGTAGAACCTCCTACTCAGTCAACATCATAGTAGACATCAGGTAGGACCCAGTAGAACCTCCTACTCAGTCAACATCATAGTAGACATCAGGTAGGACCCAGTAGAACCTCCTACTCAGTCAACATCATAGTAGACATCAGGTAGGACCCAGTAGAACCTCCTACTCAGTCAACATCATAGTAGACATCAGGTAGGACCCAGTAGAACCTCCTACTCAGTCAACATCATAGTAGACATCAGGTAGGACCCAGTAGAACCTCCTACTCAGTCAACATCATAGTAGACATCAGGTAGGACCCAGTAGAACCTCCTAGTCAGTCAACATCATAGTAGACATCAGGTAGGACCCAGTAGAACCTCCTACTCAGTCAACATCATAGTAGACATCAGGTAGGACCCAGTAGAACCTCCTACTCAGTCAACATCATAGTAGACATCAGGTAGGACCCAGTAGAACCTCCTACTCAGTCAACATCATAGTAGACATCAGGTAGGACCCAGTAGAACCTCCTACTCAGTCAACATCATAGTAGACATCAGGTAGGACCCAGTAGAACCTCCTACTCAGTCAACATCATAGTAGACATCAGGTAGGACCCAGTAGAACCTCCTACTCAGTCAACATCATAGTAGACATCAGGTAGGACCCAGTAGAACCTCCTACTCAGTCAACATCATAGTAGACATCAGGTAGGACCCAGTAGAACCTCCTACTCAGTCAACATCATAGTAGACATCAGGTAGGACCCAGTAGAACCTCCTACTCAGTCAACATCATAGTAGACATCAGGTAGGACCCAGTAGAACCTCCTACTCAGTCAACATCATAGTAGACATCAGGTAGGACCCAGTAGAACCTCCTACTCAGTCAACATCATAGTAGACATCAGGTAGGACCCAGTAGAACCTCCTACTCAGTCAACATCATAGTAGACATCAGGTAGGACCCAGTAGAACCTCCTACTCAGTCAACATCATAGTAGACATCAGGTAGGACCCAGTAGAACCTCCTAGTCAGTCAACATCATAGTAGACATCAGGTAGGACCCAGTAGAACCTCCTACTCAGTCAACATCATAGTAGACATCAGGTAGGACCCAGTAGAACCTCCTACTCAGTCAACATCATAGTAGACATCAGGTAGGACCCAGTAGAACCTCCTAGTCAGTCAACATCATAGTAGACATCAGGTAGGACCCAGTAGAACCTCCTACTCAGTCAACATCATAGTAGACATCAGGTAGGACCCAGTAGAACCTCCTAGTCAGTCAACATCATAGTAGACATCAGGTAGGACCCAGTAGAACCTCCTACTCAGTCAACATCATAGTAGACATCAGGTAGGACCCAGTAGAACCTCCTAGTCAGTCAACATCATAGTAGACATCAGGTAGGACCCAGTAGAACCTCCTACTCAGTCAACATCATAGTAGACATCAGGTAGGACCCAGTAGAACCTCCTACTCAGTCAACATCATAGTAGACATCAGGTAGGACCCAGTAGAACCTCCTAGTCAGTCAACATCATAGTAGACATCAGGTAGGACCCAGTAGAACCTCCTACTCAGTCAACATCATAGTAGACATCAGGTAGGACCCAGTAGAACCTCCTACTCAGTCAACATCATAGTAGACATCAGGTAGGACCCAGTAGAACCTCCTAGTCTGTCAAAACCATCAACCTGGTCTAGTTCATGGTCTAAGTCTAACCTGGTCTAGTTAGTGGTCTAGCTGTAACATGGTCTAGTTAGTGGTCTAGGTCTAACTTGGTGTGCTCTGGTCTCAGGTCAGTCCAGCTCCTGTGGCACCAGCTCCGGGTCTCGGTTCTGGTCCTGAAAGAGCGTCTCCTCCAGGGTCTGCAGGATTCCAACGGCAACTTCACCAGACAGACGGACATCCTGCAGGCCTTCTCTCAGGAGGACCAGGTACTACTGTGGACTAGAGACTAGAGACAAGAGACTATAGACAAGAGACTAGAGACTAGAGACTATAGACAAGAGACTATAGACAAGAGACTATAGACTAGAGACTAGAGACTAGAGACTAGAGACAAGAGACTAGAGACTAGAGACTATAGACAAGAGACTATAGACTATAGACTAGAGACTAGAGACTAGAGGTTACCTTTCATCATCATGTGCAATGTTAATTCTCACTACTACTTCTCAATATCATTGCCAACTTGTTTTGCTGAATATTTTACCTATATTTTTATATTTTAATAGTTTTCTTAGGCTTATTCACTGTACATTTGTAAATTTGTTATTTTATTTTTATTATTCTATTATTTATTTCTCTATTGTTTATTATTCTATTGCTATGCAACCTCTGGCACAAGAATTTCCTTCGGGATTAATAAAGTTTGATCTTATCTTGTCTTATAAAGTATATTGTCTATAGTATAGTATCATAGTTTAGTATATACTGGTATATATACAGACAGACAGTGTGCCCCCTGACCCCCCAGACCGGTCTGGAAAGCCTGACCGAGGTGGACGAGTGCGGACAGCTCACCATCCGGTGTAGCCAGGAGTATTTCTCCCTGGACTGCGGCATCACCGCCTTCGAGCTCGGGGACTACAGCCCCGGGGACTCCCCCCACTCCCAGGACCTGCACCACCAGACCCAGGACCTGCACCACCAGACCCAGGACCTCCACCACCTTCAGGACCTGCACCATCAGACCCAGGACCTGCACCACCCAACTCAGGACCTCGAGGACCTGCACCACCAGACCCAGAACCTCCAAAACCTCCACCACCAGACCCAGGACCTCCAAGACCTTCACCACCAGACCCAGGACGTCCAAGACCTCCACCTCCAGACCCAGGACCCCCAAGACCTCCACCACCAGACCCAGGACCTCCAAGACCTCCACCACCAGACCCAGGACCTCCAAGACCTCCACCTCCAGACCCAGGACCTCCAAGACCTCCACCGCCAGATCCAGGACCTCCAAAACCTCCACCTCCAGACCCAGGAACTCCAAGACCTCCACCACCAGACCCAGGACATCCACCACCTTCAGGACCCTAGCCAAGACCCTAGCCTGGGATCAGGGGTCCGGACCCCTCCCTGCCCCCACCCAGACCTCCAGACTCAGCTGGAAACACAGTCTAGCAATCTAGAGACCACACCCACCCACTCATCAGACTCCACCCACTGCACTCCCAGCATGCATTGCGGTACGTCCCGCCACAGCCAAGCATCCATGTCCAAGCGTCCGCTGCTGGGAGGAGGAGGAGGAGGAGGAGGAGGGTCTCCCACCCAGCCCTCGCTGGCCAAGAGAGCAGCCCTGGTCCCAGACCCGGCCCCCGGCGGCCCATATCCCAGGGCCCTCTCCCAGGGTGAGGAGAGCCTGATGAGTCCCTCTGCCCTGGGGCCTCAGCAGCACACCAGATTCTGGCTGGACCTACACCAGGTCTACCCTGAGACCAGAGACCAGGTCTACCCTGAGACCAGAGACCAGGTCTACCCCGAGACCAGAGACCAGGTCTACCCCGATACCAGAGACCACCTGCAGGTTACTCTCACTCACACACACACACACACACACACACACACACACACACACACACACAACTTGCTGCTACAGATGATATAACATGGTCGGCTGGCAACACCTGAGGAGGAAGCAAGCAGGTGGACCAATCACATATGAAAACAATATTCATGCTAATCATTAAAGTGTCTCACCTGCAACCTTACCTGTCAGTGGTTGACTTTGATAGTTGATGAGGACGTAGTTACAGTCTGGGCTTCAATGAGGATGACTGTGTTTAGGTTTAGGATTAAGGTGAGGGAGGAGTTAAGATGAGGGAGGTGTCCTCATACTATGCCTTGCTCTCCTTATCCTCCTCCTCCAGACTCCTGGAGGAGGTGAGGGGGGTGTCCGTGGATCCCAGCCCCCCCAGAGCTCCTGGTCTCTGGGTGCAGCCTCCCCCGAGACCCCCCTACCCGCCCAGAAGCCGACATCATCCCAGACCCACTTGGAGACTCACGTGCCCAGCGGGGGAGAGTCTGACTCCCCACT
The DNA here is from genome assembly GCA_002895965.2 of Coryphaenoides rupestris. NCBI lineage: Eukaryota > Metazoa > Chordata > Actinopteri > Gadiformes > Macrouridae > Coryphaenoides > Coryphaenoides rupestris. The sequence goes on along the minus strand of PIJE02003522.1, from coordinate 21,663 downwards.
ACCCTCCTCCTCCTCCTCCTCCTCCTCCGACATGGAGGCGTCTGGAGAGGAGTCTGACCTCCATGCTCCTCCTGTCCAGCTGACGACCCAACGCCCAGGGCCACAGCTAAAGGTTCATGACTACCTCACCCTCACGCTCACCCAGTGTGGACCATGGGGGGAGAGAGGGGAGGGGAGAGAGAGGAGGGGAGACAAGAACCAGATCGAAAATAAGACTCACCTGGTCTGGTCTAGCTTCATAATATGCTCTCTCTCCCCTCTCCTCTCTCTCCTCTCTCCCCTCTCCTCTCGCCTCCTCTCTCCCCTCTCCTCTCTACCCTCTCCTCTCTCCTCTCTCCTCTCTTCTTCCCCCACTCTTCTCCTCCCCCAATTCTCCTCTCCTCCCTTCTTCTCTCTCATCTCCTCCCTCCTCTCCTCCTCTTTCACTTCGGGTGTTAAGGTGAGGGAGGAGTTAAGGTGAGGTAGGAGTTAAGGTGAGGGAGGTGTTAAGGTGGAGGAGTTAAGGTGAAGGGAGCGGAGGGGAGGGAGAGGACCAGATATAAAATAAGACTCACCTGGTTTGGTCTAGTTTTATAATACGCTCTCTCCCCTCTCCTCTCTCCTCTCTCTCCTCCCCCCACTCTTCTTCTCTCTCTCCTCCCCCCTCCTCCTCTCCTCCCCTTTCCTCCCTTCTTCTCTCCTCTCCTCCCTCCTCCTCTCTCCTCTTCTTCTTTCTCCTCCTCTCCCCTCCTCTCTTCTCTCCCCCACCTCCTCCTCTTCCCAGGTGAGGGATCACTGGTTTGGTTCTGAGGAGTTCCTGGCTCTCCCTGACCAGTTAAGACAGACGGAGCTGCTGGCCATCAACCTGGAGAACCTGGTCCACGTCCTCCCCCTGGTCTGTATGCACCACTTCACCTGGTCACCTGTTCACCACTTCACCTGTTCACCACTTCACATGTTCACCTGTCCATCTGTCCGTCAGTTCACCACTTCACCTGTTCACCTGTTCACCCCTTTGCTCCTTCACCCCTTCATGTGTGAACTGCTTAACCTGTTCACCCATTCACCTGCCTGCCTATTCACCCCTTCACCTGTTTACCTGGCCACCCATTCACCTGGCCATCACTTCACCTGTTTACCTGTCCATCTGTTCACCCCTTTACCTGTTTACCTGTCCACCTGTTCAACCCTGCATCTCTTCACCCGTTCACCCCTTCACCCATTCACCTGTTTACCTGTTCATCCGTGTACCTGTTCACCCGTTCACCTGTTTACCTGTTCACCCTTGTACCTGTTTACCCGTTCACCCTTGTACCTGTTCACCCGTTCACCCGTTCACCCGTTCACCTGTTCACCCGTTCACCCGTTCACCCGTTCACCCGTTCACCCGTTCACCCGTTCACCTGTTCACCTGTTCACCTGTTTACCCGTTCACCTGTTTACCTGTTCACCTGTACCTGTTCACCCGTTCACCCGTTCACCCGTTCACCCGTTCACCCGTTCACCCGTTCACCCGTTCACCCCTGCACCTGTTTACCCCTTCACCTGTTCACCTGTTTACCCATTCACCTGTTTACCCCTTCACCTGTTCACCTGTTTACCTGTTCACCTGTTCACCTGTTCACCTGTTAATCTAATAAAACATCCGCCTACAGGAGGGATGTGGTTAAAGTGAGTCAGTCTGTAGATGTATTGATCGGTTATTGATCGGTGATGTATTGATTACAGACACTAGAGAAGACACCTCATGTGTGTTATTGTTTGTGTTGTCATGGTTTCTAAACTTCACCTCGTCTCTAACGTGTCTCTCCAGAGGTCTGGCTGTGAGCTGGACCAGCAGGGGCTGCAGGACATTGAGGACTGGGACCTGACCGAGGTCTCACCTGAAGGCTGCGTCCCTCCGCCTGCCAAGCCCTGCACAGTAATACTAGATATAGCAAATATACTGTGTACAACCGTCTGTACTACTGGCTATAGCAAATATACTGTGTACAACCGTCTGTACTACTGGCTATAGCAAATATACTGTGTACAACCGTCTGTACTACTGGCTATAGCAAATATACTGTGTACAACCGTCTGTACTACTGGCTATAGCAAATATACTGTGTACAACCGTCTGTACTACTGGCTATAGCAAATATACTGTGTACAACCGTCTGTACTACTGGCTATAGCAAATATACTGTGTACAACCGTCTGTACCGGCTATAGCAAATATACTGTGTACAACCGTCTGGTTACTACTGGCTATAGCAAATATACTGTGTACAACCGTCTGGTTACTACTGGTGTTGTACTAATAATGTGCTTTATTGTTGTTTGGTGTTGTTTGGTGACAGAGCAAATGTTACACAGCGAGCATGCTAGCGCTCCCTGAGTGTGTGCTGCTGTGTGCACTGATTAGTCAATACACCTCAGGTGTGTAGCCCCACCCACCCCAGACTCTACCTGCACCAGGTGAGGAAGTTGTGCAAAGGCAAACTTCTTGATAGGCTCAATGTAAGCCAAGGCAGAAAGCCTTTCTGGCTCTTGGAGAGGCAAGAAAACACGTTCCTCTTTACCTCTAACCTTACCTCTAACCCCTAACCCTAACCCCTAACCGTACCCCTTTTTTGTCTCATCAGCAATCGAGGCATCACCACATCAACATCAGCCGATGTAGCCCCTCCTCCAGCGACATCGCCCCCTCATTGGATGAGAGCATTGAGTCCGGCCCACTGAGCGAGCTGCTCTCTGAAGAGGAGGAGAGGCAGAGCTGTGGCTCATCACTGCTAGCTTTGCCGGTGCAGGGAACTGCAGCTCTGCTCTCTGAAGACACGCCCCTGGTGGCCGGGCAGGTAACTACAGCTGTGCTCTCTGAAGACACGCCCCCGGTGGCCGGGCAGGTAACTACAGCTGTGCTCTCTGAAGACACGCCCCTGGTGGCCGGGCAGGGAACTGCAGCTCTGCTCTCTGAAGACACGCCCCTGGTGGCCGGGCAGGTAACTACAGCTCTGCTCTCTGAAGACACGCCCCTGGTGGCCGGGCAGGTAACTACAGCTCTGCTCGCTGAAGACACTCCCCTGGTGGCCGGGCAGGTAACTACAGCTCTGCTCTCTCAGCTGCTAGAGAGCTTCCAACATCAGGACCCCCACATCTGGAAGAAAATAGAGGTGAGAAGAGAGTCCTACCTGTCTGGTGTCTCAATTAAATTTAAATTTAAATTTAAAGAGATTCATTGGCATGGGAAACGTACATTTACATTGCCAAAGCTCTCTCTCTCTGTTTGCTATCTCTCTTTACTGCCTGGTTACTGTCTGCTATCTCTCTTTACTGTCAGCTATCTGTCTTTACTGTCTGCTATCTGTCTTTACTGTCTGCTATCTGTCTTTACTGTCTGCTATCTCTCTTTACTGTCTGCTATCTGTCTTTACTGTCTGCTATCTCTCTTTACTGTCTGCTATCTGTCTTTACTGTCTGCTATCTGTCTTTACTGTCAGCTATCTCTCTTTACTGTCTGCTATCTGTCTTTACTGTCAGCTATCTGTCTTTACTGTCTGCTATCTATCTTTACTGTCTGGTTACTGTCAGCTATCTCTCTTTACTGTCTGCTATCTGTCTTTACTGTCAGCTATCTGTCTTTACTGTCTGCTATCTGTCTTTACTGTCAGCTATCTGTCTTTACTGTCAGCTATCTCTCTTTACTGTCAGCTATCTGTCTTTACTGTCAGCTATCTCTCTTTACTGTCTGCTATCTGTCTTTACTGTCTGCTATCTGTCTTTACTGTCTGCTATCTGTCTTTACTGTCAGCTATCTCTCTTTACTGTCAGCTATCTCTCTTTACTGTCAGCTATCTGTCTTTACTGTCAGCTATCTGTCTTTACTGTCTGCTATCTGTCTTTACTGTCAGCTATCTGTCTTTACTGTCTGCTATCTGTCTTTACTGTCAGCTATCTCTCTTTACTGTCTGCTATCTGTCTTTACTGTCAGCTATCTCTCTTTACTGTCAGCTATCTCTCTTTACTGTCTGTCTCTATCTCTCTTTACTGTCTATCTCTCTTTACTGTCAGCTATCTCTCTTTACTGTCAGCTATCTGTCTTTACTGTCTGCTATCTGTCTTTACTGTCAGCTATCTCTCTTTACTGTCAGCTATCTCTCTTTACTGTCAGCTATCTGTCTTTACTGTCTATCTGTCTTTACTGTCTGCTATCTGTCTTTACTGTCAGCTATCTGTCTTTACTGTCAGCTATCTCTCTTTACTGTCAGCTATCTGTCTTTACTGTCAGCTATCTCTCTTTACTGTCTGCTATCTGTCTTTACTGTCTGCTATCTGTCTTTACTGTCTGCTATCTGTCTTTACTGTCTGCTATCTCTCTTTACTGTCTGCTATCTGTCTTTACTGTCAGCTATCTGTCTTTACTGTCAGCTATCTCTCTTTACTGTCTGCTATCTGTCTTTACTGTCTGCTATCTGTCTTTACTGTCAGCTATCTGTCTTTACTGTCTGCTATCTGTCTTTACTGTCAGCTATCTCTCTTTACTGTCTGCTATCTGTCTTTACTGTCAGCTATCTGTCTTTACTGTCAGCTATCTGTCTTTACTGTCTGCTATCTGTCTTTACTGTCTGCTATCTGTCTTTACTGTCTGGTTACTGTCAGCTATCTCTCTTTACTGTCAGCTATCTCTCTTTACTGTCAGCTATCTGTCTTTACTGTCTGCTATCTCTCTTTACTGTCTGCTATCTCTCTTTACTGTCAGCTATCTCTCTTTACTGTCTGCTATCTCTCTTTACTGTCAGCTATCTCTCTTTACTGTCTGCTATCTCTCTTTACTGTCTAGCTATCTCTCTTTACTGTCAGCTATCTCTCTTTACTGTCTGCTATCTCTCTTTACTGTCTGCTATCTCTCTTTACTGTCTGGTTACTGTCTGCTATCTCTCTTTACTGTCTGGTTACTGTCTGCTATCTCTCTTTACTGTCTGCTATCTCTCTTTACTGTCTGGTTACTGTCTGCTATCTCTCTTTACTGTCTGCTATCTCTCTTTACTGTCTGGTTACTGTCTGCTATCTCTCTTTACTGTCTGCTATCTCTCTTTACTGTCTGCTATCTCTCTTTACTGTCTGCTATCTCTCTTTACTGTCTGCTATCTCTCTTTACTGTCAGCTATCTGTCTTTACTGTCTGCTATCTGTCTTTACTGTCTGCTATCTCTCTTTACTGTCTGCTATCTGTCTTTACTGTCTGCTATCTCTCTTTACTGTCTGCTATCTCTCTTTACTGTCTGCTATCTCTCTTTACTGTCTATCTCTCTTTACTGTCTGCTATCTCTCTTTACTGTCAGCTATCTGTCTTTACTGTCTGCTATCTGTCTTTACTGTCTGCTATCTCTCTTTACTGTCTGCTATCTCTCTTTACTGTCTGCTATCTGTCTTTACTGTCTGCTATCTCTCTTTACTGTCAGCTATCTCTCTTTACTGTCTGCTATCTGTCTTTACTGTCTGCTATCTCTCTTTACTGTCTATCTGTCTTTACTGTCAGCTATCTGTCTTTACTGTCTGCTATCTCTCTTTACTGTCTGCTATCTCTCTTTACTGTCATGC
>PIJE02003522.1:0-10908 GCA_002895965.2 Coryphaenoides rupestris | reverse complement strand
TTGTCTGACTCTCTGACTCCTCCTGTTAGACTGTTGTTGTGACTCTGACTCCTCCTGTTAGACTGTTGTTGTGACTCTGACTCCTCCTGTTAGACTGTTGTTGTGACTCTGACTTCTCCTGTTAGACTGTTGTTGTGACTCTGACTCCTCCTGTTAGACTGTTGTTGTGACTCTGACTCCTCCTGTTAGACTGTTGTTGTGACTCTGACTCCTCCTGTTAGACTGTTGTTGTGACTCTGACTCCTCCTGTTAGACTGTTGTTGTGACTCTGACTCCTCCTGTTAGACTGTTGTTGTGACTCTGACTCCTCCTGTTAGACTGTTGTTGTGACTCTGATTCCTCTTGTTAGACTGTTGTTGTGACTCTGACTCGTCCTGTTAGACTGTTGTTGTGACTCTGACTCCTCCTGTTAGACTGTTGTTGTGACTCTGACTCCTCCTGTTAGACTGTTGTTGTGACTCTGACTCCTCCTGTTAGACTGTTGTTGTGACTCTGACTTCTCCTGTTTCATAACTCAACTCTAAACTCTACGAGCTAGTAGTGATAGGATGACCTTTGACCTTGGATGTGTGTGTGTGTGTGTGCGTGCGTGCGTGCGTGTGTGATAAAATGAAATGAAGTTGGAGGGAGGAGGGGGAGGGAGGGGGAGGAAGTGGAGGAGGAGGTGGAGGAGGGGGAGGGGAGGAGTGGAGGAGGAGGGAGGAGGTGGAGGGAGGTGGGGGAGGTGGAGGGAGGTGGAGGAGGTGGAGGAGGAGGTGGAGGAGGAGGAGGGAGGAGGAGGAAGGGAGGGAGGAAGGAGGAGGGAGGTGGAGGAGGAGAGAGGAGGTGGAGGGGAGGGAGGGAGGGAGGAGGTGGAGGGAGGAGGAGGGAGGTGGAGGGAGGTGGAGGGAGGAGGGGAGGGAGGGGGAGGAGGGAGGGGAGGGAGGAGGAGGGGAGGGGAGGAGGGAGGGAGGGAGGAGGGAGGGGAGGGAGGAGAGGGAGGTGGAGGGGGAGGGAGGAGGAGGGAGGGGAGGGGAGGAGGGAGGGAGGGGGAGGGAGGAGGAGGAGGAGAGGAGGAGGAGGGGAGGGAGGGGAGGGGGGAGGGAGGAGGAGGGGGAGGAGGAGGGGAGGGAGGGGGAGGAGGGAGGGGGAGGGAGGGAGGGAGGAGGGGAGGGAGGGAGGGGAGGGGAGAGTGGAGGAGGGGGAGGAGGAGGAGGTGGAGGGAGGGGAAGGTGGAGGGAGGAGGGGAGAGGGAGAAGAGGGGGAGGTGGGAGGAGGAGGTGGAGGGAGGGAGGAGGAGGGGGAGGAGGGAGGAGGGGAGGTGGAGGAGGTGGAGGTGGAGGAGGGGGGAGGGGAGGAGGAGGGAGAGGTGGAGGGAGGAGGAGGGAGGGGGAGGGAGGAGGAGGAGAGGGAGGAGGGGGAGGAGGAGGGAGGAGGGGAGGGAGGTGGAGGAGGGAGAGGTGGAGGGAGGAGGAGGAGGGAGGTGAGGGAGGAGGGAGGGAGGTGGAGGGAGGAGGAGGGAGGTGGAGGGAGGGGGTGGAGGGAGGAGGTGGAGGAGGAGGAGGGAGGTGGAGGGGGAGGGAGGTGGAGGGAGGAGGTGGAGGGAGGGGAGGGAGGTGGAGGGAGGAGGTGGAGGGAGGAGGAGGGAGGTGGAGGGAGGAGTGGAGGGAGGAGGAGGGAGGTGGAGGGAGGTGGAGGGAGGAGGTGGAGGGAGGGGAGGGGAGGAGGGAGGGAGGTGGAGGGGAGGAGGTGGAGGGAGGAGGAGGGAGGTGGAGGGAGGTGGAGGGGAGGAGGTGGAGGGAGGTGGAGGGGAGGAAGTGGAGGGAGGAGGAGGGAGGTGGAGGGGAGGAGGTGGAGGGAGGTGTGTGAGAGGGATGACTCCTCCCCCCGAGGGTGTGATCATCCGTCCGTCTGACAACACAATCGACTCGAAGCTGCTGTTAGGCTGCTGGGGCTAGGGGGCGGAGCTAGAGTGGGGGCTAGGGGGCAGGGCTAGAGCTGGGACTAGGGGGCGGAGCTAGAGCTGGGGCTAGGGGGTGGGGCTGGGGATAGGGGCGGAGCTAGAGCTGGGGATAGGGGGCGGAGCTAGAGCTGGGGCTAGTGGGCGGGGCTAGAGCTGGGTTAGGGGGCGGAGCTCGGGGGACAGTGTTAAAGCTGGGTCTCGGGGGAGATGCTAGGGGTGGAGCTAGAGCTGTATAAAGTAATAAATAATAAAGTAATGAATAACATCCATATGTTTAAAGATAAAGTAATAAATAATATCAATATTTGTAAAGATAAAGTAATAAATAATATCAATAGTGTGTATCAATAGTGTGTATCAAAGTGTGTGTGTGTGATTGATTACATTAGCATTGTGTGCTTGTGGGCTACAGACAGCTGGCAGTAGATGGGGTCTCCCAGGGACCCAGTCAGGGGCCGCCAAGCATGACAATAATACTCTATTACTCTCTCTCTCTCTCTCTCTCTCTCTCTCTCTCTCTCTCTCTCTTCTCTCTCTCTGTCTGTCTGTCTGTCTGTCTGTCTGTCTGTCTGTCTCTCAGGTAGTCAGGGGTCGTGTTGCTGTATTGATGGTTACATTTGGCTTACACACACACACACACACACACACACACACATGCCTGTACATATAGATTAGCCACTCCAGATTTTCAGTGAAATGATTTACATCACATGAAGGGAAACACACACACACACACACACACACACACACAGGCACACACACACACACACACACACACACACACACACACACACACACACACACACACACACACACACACACACACACACACACACACACACACACACACACACACACAGAGACACACACACACACACACACACACACACACATACACAAACAGATGTGCTGAAGAGCATGGAGACAATAGAGTAGTAGTAGTAATAATAATAATAATAATAATAATAATAATAATAATAATTCTCGTAGTCATGATAATATGGCGAACCTGTTCCTTTTGTGTTCCTCCTGCCACCAGTAGGGGGCAGTATCTCTCCATCACAATACGACACCACGCTATTCATCTCTCCTCCTCTCTGTCTGTCTGACTGTCTGTCTGTCTATCACTCTGTCTGTCGGACTGTCTGTCTGTCACTCTGTCTGTCTGTCTATCACTCTGTCTGACTATCACTCTGTCTGTCTGACTGTCTGTCTGTCACTCTCTGTCTTACTATCACTCTGTCTGTGTCTGTCTGTCTATCACTCTGTCTGTCTGTCTGACTGTCTATCACTCTGTCTGTCTGTCTGTTTGTCTGACTGTCTATCACTCTGTCTGTCTGACTGTCTGTCTGTCACTCTCTGTCTTACTATCACTCTGTCTGTGTCTGTCTGTCTATCACTCTGTCTGTCTGTCTGACTGTCTATCACTCTGTCTGTCTGTCTGTTTGTCTGACTGTCTATCACTCTGTCTGTCTGTCTGTTTGTCTGACTGTCTATCACTCTGTCTATCTGTCTCTTTGTCTGTCTCAATGTTCAGCATTGTACTAAAATGTATATGATATACTTTACTGCAGCTCACATCATATTTAATGTATAATGATATAGTAATGCTATAGCTGCTGTAATATAGTGTGTATATATGTATATATTGTATATATGTATATATACTGTGTATATATGTTATATGTATATAAATGTATGTGTTATTGTTGTGGTGTGGCAGGGCTTTGTGGCTCGTCTGGATGTGTTCATCGCGTGGCTGCAAGACTCGCTGCTCAGCACCGACAACTGGACCCCCCCCAGACATGAGCTGGAGCACCTGAGAGCTTACCTGGACACTCACCTGGTGAGACACCCACACAGACACTCACCTGGTGAGACACACCCACACAGACACTCACCTGGTGAGACACCCACACAGACACTCACCTGGTGAGACACACCACACAGACACTCACCTGGTGAGACACCCACACAGACACTCACCTGGTGAGACACACACACACAGACACTCACCTGGTGAGACACCCACACAGACACTCACCTGGTGAGACACCCACACAGACACTCACCTGGTGAGACACCCACACAGACACTCACCTGGTGAGACACCCACACAGACACTCACCTGGTGAGACACACCCACACAGACACTCACCTGGTGAGACACCCACACAGACACTCACCTGGTGAGACACACCACACAGACACTCACCTGGTGAGACACCCACACAGACACTCACCTGGTGAGACACACCACACAGACACTCACCTGGTGAGACACCCACACAGACACTCACCTGGTGAGACACCCACACAGACACTCACCTGGTGAGACACCCACACAGACACTCACCTGGTGAGACACACCACACAGACACTCACCTGGTGAGACACCCACACAGACACTCACCTGGTGAGACACCCACACAGACACTCACCTGGTGAGACACACCCACACAGACACTCACCTGGTGAGACACACCCACACAGACACTCACCTGGTGAGACACCCACACAGACACTCACCTGGTGAGACACACACACACAGACACTCACCTGGTGAGACACCCACACAGACACTCACCTGGTGAGACACACCCACACAGACACTCACCTGGTGAGACACACCCACACAGACACTCACCTGGTGAGACACACCCACACAGACACTCACCTGGTGAGACACACCCACACAGACACTCACCTGGTGAGACACACCACACAGACACTCACCTGGTGAGACACACCCACACAGACACTCACCTGGTGAGACACACCCACACAGACACTCACCTGGTGAGACACACACACAGACACTCACCTGGTGAGACACACCCACACAGACACTCACCTGGTGAGACACCCACACAGACACTCACCTGGTGAGACACACCCACACAGACACTCACCTGGTGAGACACCCACACAGACACTCACCTGGTGAGACACACCACACAGACACTCACCTGGTGAGACACACCCACACAGACACTCACCTGGTGAGACACCCACACAGACACTCACCTGGTGAGACACCCACACAGACACTCACCTGGTGAGACACCCACACAGACACTCACCTGGTGAGACACACCCACACAGACACTCACCTGGTGAGACACCCACACAGACACTCACCTGGTGAGACACACACAGACACTCACCTGGTGAGACACACCCACACAGACACTCACCTGGTGAGACACACCACACAGACACTCACCTGGTGAGACACACACACCTGGACACTCACCTGGTGAGACACACCCACACAGACAGACACCTGGTGAGACACACACACACAGACACTCACCTGGTGAGACACACACACCTGGACACTCACCTGGTGAGACACACCCACACAGACAGACATCTGGTGGAGACACACACACAGACACTCACCTGGTGAGACACACACACCTGGACACTCACCTGGTGAGACACACCCACACAGACACTCACCTGGTGAGACACACACACCTGGACACTCACCTGGTGAGACACACCCACACAGACACTCACCTGGTGAGACACACACACAGACACTCACCTGGTGAGACACACACCTGGACACTCACCTGGTGAGACACACCCACACAGACACTCACCTGGTGAGACACACACACAGACACTCACCTGGTGAGACACACCCACACAGACACTCACCTGGTGAGACACACACACAGACACTCACCTGGTGAGACACACACCTGGACACTCACCTGGTGAGACACACCCACACAGACACTCACCTGAACGCACATCTGGTGAGACACACACTCTAGACCACATGCACACACACAGAAGCCGCTCGCTGGCATAAGCATACATTAGCATGTTGGGGCGGGGCCAAATAAAGGGTGTGTGTGTATGTGTGTGTGTGTGTGTGTGTGTGTGTGTGTGTGTGTGTGTGTGTGTGTGTGTGTGTGTGTGTGTGTGTGTGTGTGTGTGTGTGTGTGTGTGTGTGTGTGTGTGTGTGTGTGTGTGTGTGTGTGTGTGTGTGTGTGTCTGATGTGATGTAGAGAGAGAAACATCACTGACACACACACAACACACACAACCACACACACACAACACACACACACACACACACACACACACACACACACACACACACACACACACACACACACACACACACACGCTATGATGGACGATCCATAGCTTTGAACCCATTGGAGAGAGATTGAGAGATAGGGGGAGACAGAGGGTGAGAGAGATGCATATATATATACATACAGTATATACAGTATATATGTATATATAGATATATATATACATATATATCTATATATACATATATATCGATGTATATATAGATGTATGTATATATATATGTATGTAGAGGGAGAGACAAAGAGAGAGAGACATAGGAAAGGAAGAGGATCTCTCTCTCTCTAGACAATGTGATCAGCTTATTACAAAGAGCCTCTGATCATATCAAGTCTAGTCTGCTGGTGTGTGTGTGTGTGTGTGTGTGTGTGTGTGTGTGTGTGTGTGTGTGTGTGTGTGTGTGTGTGTGTGTTTGTGGGTTCAATGTCAAGCCTCAATGTCAGCTGATCTATCAGCGTGGCTCACCTTTTAGCGTGAGCTACTATGTTAATATCGCTATCGTATCAGGTAGTCGGTGAGGCAGCCTGCGCGATAGCTCGGGGCTAATATGCTAATGCTAGGTAATCTGATGACGGCAGCTTTGAAGGAGCTAACCTTTTAGCTCAATACATGTAGAGGGATCCGTTAGCCTGGCGGCGTGTGGCTCATCATGCTACACACACATCAACACGCTCAGCTAAGTGTGCTAGCTCACTGATATCTGAAGATGCTCCCTCAGTCACTGCATGCTCTAGTGATGACATCACCAGGTGTTCTGTTCTCTAGTGATGACATCACCAGGTGTTCTGTGCTCTAGTGATGACATCACCAGGTGTTCTGTGCTCTAGTGATGACATCACCAGGTGTTCTGTGCTCTAGTGATGACATCACCAGGTGTTCTGTTCTCTAGTGATGACTTCACCAGGTGTTCTGTGCTCTAGTGATGACATCACCAGGTGTTCTGTTCGCTCTAGTGATGAGCCATTTCACCATGGTGTTCTGTGCTCTAAGGATGACATCACAGGTGTTTCTCTGTCTTAGTGATGACATCAGCAGGTGTTCTGCTTCTCTAGTGATGACATCAGCCAAGGTGTTCATGTGTCTCTAGTGATGACTCACACAGGTGTTCTGTGCTCTAGTGATTGACATCGACCAGGTGTTCTGTCGTCTGTGATGAACATACCAGGTGTTTCTGTTTCTCTAGTGATGAATCCAGGTGTTCTGTGTCTCTAGTTGATGAATCACCAGTGTTTCTGTCTCTAGTGATGACTCCGTCAGTGTTTTTGTCTCTAAGTGATAAGTGAAGACTGGATCACCAAGTGTGTTCTGTTTATGACTGAACATAGGGTTGTCTAAAGTGATCCAAGGTGGCTCTGAGTGTGGATATCCGATTTGTGCCTAGTTATCACCGGTTGTTGCTCTAGTGATGACATCACAGGGTGTGTTCTTTGTGTCGGTTCTGTGTCTAGTGATAGACATTCAAGCCGATGTGTGTGTGTTTGTGTCAAATTTTTGAAATTTTTGGTGAGCGTTTCTTGGATGATAGGTCTTGTCCGTGTGATACAGTAAGTTGGCTCAGGGATAGCAGGTTGGCCTGAAACCGGTGTTCTGTGCTCGATGTAACAGTGATTGAGAAATCATGTGCATAATGTTGGTGTCATACAGTGTTTTTTGTTTCTCTAGTGATGACATCCACCAGGTGTTCTTGTGCTCTAGTGCTGACATCACCAGGTGTTCTTGCATTCTATTGATGACATCACAGGTGTTCATGTGCTCTAGTGATGGCACGGTCGATCAACCAGGTTCTGTGTGTTGACTCACGTGCTTCTGAATCAAGGTCTGTGCATGGACATCCATCTCGATGAATAAGGTGTTTCTGTGTCTGATAGCTCACAGGTGTGCTCATGATGCATGAGTGTTTCGTGCTATCTCTCTGTGTCCTGCTTTCATATCTAAACTGCGCAGACTGAAATTGGATCTTTCTCTGAGACGCCTAATCTGAGCGCTGTGATGGTTCTTAACATCTACAGCCCTGGCGACTCTGCTGCTTCCGCCTCCTCTACTTTACATTGATTAGGAGCACAGCGCTGCACATATCTCTCCAGAGCGCGGTCCAGGGCGCGGAGAGACGGCCGTTTTGCAATTACTCATCAAAGGCAGCAGATTGAAGTCATTTCCTGATAGTTGTAGAATCCTACAAGCGGGTGTTTGTGTTTGATGGTTTAATAGACCACGCCTCCATACACAGAGGTTGGCAGGAAGCACTCAGAGGAATAGTGTTAGATAAATGGTTGCTAACAGAGTGGGGCAAGGCACAAAAAAACAGGGTTGATATATATGATGTTTAACGTGTTGTGTGTGTGTGTGTGTGTGTGTGTTGTGTGTGTGTTGTGTGTGTGTGTGTGTGTGGTGGTGGTGTGTGTGTTCAGAGCTTCAAGGTCACACGTGGACAGGTCGTCGCGCTGAAGGACAGGCATTCCTAGGAGGAAGGGAGGAGTCCTGCTGAGCTGATGCCCCACACAACAAGTCGCTGACACTGCAACTACCACAAAACACACAGGTGGCTATACCACACACAGCAACACACACACACACTGGTGGCTAGATAACACACCACCACCACACACACACACAGACACCACACACACACCACAACACCACATGCACACACACGACACACACACACACACACAGGTTGGCATAGATACAACACACACACCACACAACGGAGACCACACACAACACACACACCACACAGGTGGCATAGACACACACACATTACACAACACACACAAAAAGCACACAACATGGCAAGGCACACCACACCACACACAAGTGCAAAGATCAACACATCACGGTGGCATTACGATACACACAACCACACACAGGTGGCATAGATACACAACACACACCACCACAACGCGCAAATACACACATACAACCAAAACACACAACAGGTGGCATAGATAAACACACACACCCACACAACACAACACACCACAGGTGGCAAGATTACACAACCAACACACACACAACACACCCAACACCACACGGTGGCATAGATACCACAACACACAGGTGGCATAGACACACACACACACACACACACCACTACGACACTGGTGGCATAGATACCACAACACACACACACAACACTGGTGGCATAGTACCACACACACAACAACCACACAACACACAGGTCAGATACCACCACACCACACCAACACACACACCACACACACCAGGTGGCATAGATACACACAACACACACACACACACAACACACAGGTGGCATAGATACACACACACACACACACACACACAGGTGGCATAGATACACACACACACAGGTGGCATAGATACACACACACACAACACCACACACACTTGTGGCATAGATACACACACACACACACACCACACACACGGGGTAGAACACACACACACGGTGGCATAGATCACACACACCACACCAAGGTGGCATAGATACAACACACACACCACACACACAGCACACACAAAACAAGGTAGGCATAGATACCCACCCACAACACACAGTGGCATAGACCACACACACCACAGGTCAACACACACACACCACACTACAACACACAGGTGGGCATTAGACCCACACACACATTCCACCTCAACCACACTGGTGGCGTAGAAACACACACAGTGTGGCATAGATACACACACATCCATAACACACACCAGTGGCATAGATACACACACCACCAACACACACAACAGGTGCATAGATACACACACCACCACACCACACATCACCAACAACACCACAGGGGCCATAGATAACACACACACACCACAGGTGGATATATACACCACACACCAACAACACAGGTGGCATAGATACACAATCACACACCACACACAGGTGGCTAGATAACACACACACACACCACGGTGGCGTATTAGTGTGTAGCGTGTAGTCGTGTGTTTGTGTAGTGTGTATGTGTGGCGTGTAGCGTGTTAGCATGTGCATGTGGTGTGTAGCGATGTGGCGTGTAAGCATGTGGTGTGTAGCGTGTGGTGTGTTAGCGTGTATCGTGTGGCGTGTAGCGTGTGCATGATGGTGTGTAGCGTGTGGTGTTGGTAGGCGGTGTAGATGTGTGTGTTTAGCGTGTAATCGTTGTGGCTGTTGTAGCGGTGTAGCATGTTGTGTTTAGCGTGTATCGTTGTTGGCGTGTAAGCGGTGTAGCATGTTGTGGTTTTAGGTGTATCGTGTTGGTGTTAGCGTTTTGTGTAGGATGTTGTGTTTTAGCGTGTCTCGTGTGGCGTGTAGGTGTAGGATGTTGTGTTTAGCGTCGTATCGTGTGGCGTGTAGCGTGTAGCATGTTGTGTGTATTTTGGTGTGGCGTTTGTAGGCGTGTAGCGTGTGGCTGACTCTTCTTCTCCAGGCTTTGGCAGACCTCTCCAGATGGTCTGGTGCCAGTGGGAGGAGCTTCGAAGCAAGATCCGTCGCCTGCCAGCAGCTGGTATGCTGGGGGCTCTGCGTCCCTCTCACCAATCACATGCCCTTACTGGCAGGCGGGGGCCTCCATCAATCAGAGACCCCCGTGCCCAAAACGACTGCTCAAGGTAAACAGACTGCTGCCCTGTCTTCTTCTATGTCTTCTTACCTCCCGTCTCTCTCTGTCTCTCTTACTCTTCGCTCTCTCTCTCTCTTACTCTGCTCTCGCTGCCTCTCTCTTTCTGTGTAATGTCTCTGTCTCCTCTCCTCTCTCTCTCTCTGTTTTCTGTTGTCTCTCCTCTCTCTCTCCTCTCTGTCTTCTCTCTCTGTCTTCTTCTCTCTCTCTCTCTCTCTCTCTCTCTCGTCTCTCTCTCTCTCTCTCTCTCTCTCTCGTCGT
>PIJE02003521.1:24596-37096 GCA_002895965.2 Coryphaenoides rupestris | reverse complement strand
CCCGGGAACTGAAGAGGACGCAAGGGAACAGGGATATAAAAACCCAGAGCGGACCAATCAGAGCGGCGCAAAACCCAGCCGAGGGGAGGGGCCACGACACCAGACCACTTGAAGTTGCACTGGAGGAAAAAAAAAAAACCCATTTTTTTTTTTAGAATGCACTGCCACCTTTTTTTACACTCGTATCTATTATTTCCACTGCTAATTATTCAGGTCGACGTATCATAGTGGGCGTGGGGTGGGGGGGGGGCGGGCGTGGGCGTGAATATGCAGGAGGCTTAGAAATCTGGACTCTTCAAAACTTTTAACCAAATATGGTGTTTGTGTTTTTAAACGATTAGTGAATCAGCATGACGAGGAGCAGAGTGCTTTTATTTGAACTTTGGCTGATAGGCGTGTGTGTGTGTGTGGGTGGGTGTGTGTGCGTGTGTGTGTGTGTGCGTGTGTGGTGCGTGTGTGTGTGTGTGTGTGTTTTAAGCACTTGCCCCAAAAAACAAGACTCAACCCAAAGTAATTTATGGTTGTTTGGAGGCGCCTCGCTTGGGGGGCTCCCATGAAAAAACAAATCATTTTAATGAATGTTTCCTTTGCTTTTCTCTCTGCATTTGTTATTTGTAGTGTTTTTATTTTTTTTTCCCCGGGGAGAAGAGACACCATTTTAAATGTGAAACTAGACTACTTTGTTCATACGTGTTATTTATTCTTCAAATGCACAATCCTGGACTGTATTCTATTTTGAATTTTTTATTCTCTTTCCTTTGTTTGTGGGGAGTGTGGGAGGGGTGGGGGTTCTTATGGACATTGTAAATATAATTGTTTTTGCTAGGGTATTATTAATTTTCTCTTTTTTAAGTGAAATTTTCTATTTTGCTTTTTTGGAGCCCGATACTAAACTTGGAATTCCTTAGCATCTCAGGCAACACATAAAGCTATCTTTAAGATGACAACATGAAAAAAACGATGAAAATTAAAAGAACGACGTTCGACCGCTCCGCACGGGCCTCACGCGGTCTCAATCTTCATGTTCACGTGACCGACCGGCGCAACGACGACTTGTAGTCTCAGCGCCGACTACCTGCCGACACCACGGCCTCGGTCATACGTGTAGCCTCGCTGCTGCTGCACACCACACACACACGAGGCCGGACCTTCCAGTACACAGTAAGGACCCGGGCAGTCGATGTTCAATCATCTGGTTTATTGCCGATTGGTGAACAGAGCAGAGTGATGGTGACCCGGTGCTTAACCTGCGTGGCGATGCAACAATTGATGCATAAATCATTCAATCATTCGATGACGGTCTCAAAGGGCTTTCCAGGCCACATTATTATTATGGGCCAAACAGTGATTTATGACACAACCCCCCCCCCCCCCCCCCAGCCCTATAGCCCCGTAAGGGCAAGGAACGACTCCCTTCATTAACAAGACTCAGAGTGGGGGATCCCTCCTACATGTAGTATTCTGTAGGAGTTATTAGTTGTATTATTTTATACAGCCATTAATCTACAACTAATGCCTTAACCTTTAAGTAGGGACATGAGTACATGAGGATTTAATTATAGCCTTTTGCCTTTTGCTGTGCAGTTTAGAGTTGGTGATGTTGAGCCATCGCTTGAGTCGCGCAGTCGAACGTGCTGCTGCTGCTCCGAACAGAAATGTACTTAAAGATAATGTATTGAGCTGTTAGCCTTTTCAATAAACAAAAGCCTGTGTAAAGGTTGGAGCGATAAAAACAACGAAGTGTTTAACTGCCGTGTGTTTAAGGTCAAAGCACTTTCAGTCGTTGGCAACAATGGTTAATTGTCTAGAAACACACACACACACACACACGTCTGCATGCTTGACACCTCTATAATTTGTGTGTGGTGTATGTGGGTGTGTGTGGTGTGTGTGTGTGTGGTTTTGTGCTGCGCCTAAACCCTCATCTGAAAATTACCATGAGGGTTTAGGCAACATTCCAGTGGTGTTTTGTTTTATTCATTTTTTTATGGTGTACATGCAATCCAGTGACCGTTTGTGTGTGGTGTGTGTGTGTGTGGTGTGTGTGATATCATCAATGCTACGTTTACTTGCACGTCAGCGGATAGGAAGCATCGGGGGGGAAAATGTTGAATGACCACGTGACCAACGTCCATCAGGTGACTAGAGACACCATCTCCACACACTGGGCCGTGTCCAACTCACAACTCGCTCACGCTTTGGAGAAGAAAAAAAAAAACATACATATACTTTCTTTTATTGAACATTTATTCGTGAAATATTGACAATGACTCCAGAAGAGGTCAAATACAGAAGTGATACAACTATTCTTTCTCTTTAAAACAAATAGACATTTCATGTATACCTTTTATTTGTCTTGTGGTACAATTTGTACTCATTTGTACTCATTTGTACTCCATTTGTACTCTAGTATCCAAGACGTGGACGGTGTTGTCCAGCCCCCGACCATGAGGCTGTGAGAGACGAGGACCCACTCCAGAACAACAGCAGCCATTCAGGAGAGCAAATGATGAACACTTCACGCCGTAAGAGTGAAGAACTAATGAATGGAGTAACTTTTGTTGTTGTTGTTGTTGACGACATATTAGATCAAATATGTACATAAGATACATTAGAGAAGATAGAAAAACCAAAGATTCCGTATTTTTTGGAGAATAACAGAACTGCAAAAAGTGAAACCCTGCGATGAAACCCGGCCGAGTGGCTGGAGGTGTAATCTGCGCAGCGCCAGTCGCCGGGAGGGAGCCGGGCGGGGGGCTCGGGGTGACGGGGGGTTAACACCACGTTCTGGGGCCGGGACGAGGCAACGGAAGCTCGTTTAGCGTGCGTACAATCACGCCCTCGAGCCATAGCTTCCGGTAGGGAGCAGCAATGAGTCAACGGTGATATGCTAACTAGCCGTTGTATCTCATTAACACCTTTTCTTTGAGGACGGCCGCTGTGGACAGCCACACCGTCGCCCTTGTCTTTCTCCTTCCTGTTTGGCTTCTTCGTCTCTTCCTGGAACCCTGATCTATTTTGCGTGAGGCGTGGTCAAATGGGAAAGTGTCACAACACCATCAATCACTCGTACAAATCGGAGAGAGGGGCCAAGACCAATACAACGCAAACCGTAGACTTGGTTTTTGACAAGACAATGTATCTGCCTAGTTAATTAATATTTGGTACAATTATCATTGCGATCACCATATGAAGTTTTCGCACATGGTGGGCGCTAACGTCATGTGGGCTTCTTTGTGGTGTTTTTGGAAGTTGCTAATGTGGACAGTTCTTGTTGGGTTTGCTGCTGGTATCTGGGTGGGTTTGCTAAGATGCTTTCGGTGGTTTGTACGGCGTTCTAGGCGGTTGCTAGGGTGTTCTCCGTTTAAGGTCGAATAAATTTAAGTATGGTGAAGTTTGGCTCTTTGTGTTTGAGAAGTTTGGATCGTAAAGTAGTGAATAAAGTTAGAATTATTGTGCTAGTGTGAGGTATGAATGAGAGTATGGATGTTTGGGAAGAATGTCTAGTGAGTTGTGCAGCTTTCCCTAATAGTGACGGGCCTACGAACAAAAAGTGACTTTGATGAAAGTCATACCAGTGAACTATCATCTGCCCTCGAGTCTCAAGCCAGGCATCCGCTGAACGCTTTGAGCCTGTTCTTCAACCCGATCTTTGAGCCGCACGACTCAATTTAGAGTCGGGCCGAATTTCGGCTTCGTCAGGCGTTGTTGTTCGCTGTGTACTGGGGGGGAGCGAGGACCAGTCCACTGCTCCCGACTGGCCTATGACAGGCCGACCAAGGTCAGACATTTTGGTGAACTGAACTTTGTGACGGGCGAATGCAATTAGTAAAATCAGTCACACGACGAAGTGCTACCAAATAAAATGTATGTAGTTACTGTATATATGTCTCCAGTTTGAAAAGGAATAATAATGCATTTGTTTCGACTCGAACAAGGAGCTTTTAAATAAATCTTTATTGCCAAT
Organism: Coryphaenoides rupestris; assembly: GCA_002895965.2. Classification (NCBI taxonomy): domain Eukaryota; kingdom Metazoa; phylum Chordata; class Actinopteri; order Gadiformes; family Macrouridae; genus Coryphaenoides; species Coryphaenoides rupestris. The sequence goes on along the minus strand of PIJE02003521.1, from coordinate 33,129 downwards.
TATATATAGCCAGGATGGGAACCGACGGGCCGTTTTATTTACATGCAGTGTGAGCACATAAATCGTGAGTTTTGGCTTTACATCGCAGACAATTTACTCGTATAGTAAGGAGTTGGAATGAAACAACATGACTTCAAAACACGTACATCGTATGCCCGGCTTTAGAGATACTACTTCCCTGTACTTTATACAAAATGACCAGAGAGAGGGTAGTGCAATTTGTCTGCAAGATCTGCTGGATTTCCTTTCACATTTTTTTAATTTGGGGCGTAACTCCCGAGCCGGAGCAATCCCGACTCACCGCTTCAGGGCAGGAGAGGGAACGCCGAGGGTTAAAGTTCGGCCCGAGATTATCATAGGACTTTACGTCTAATATTCCTTGGCGCTACTTTATACGCATCTGCTGTTTTTTTTCTTCTGCTTTGGTCAAAAGGTCAGGTGTTGTACAAAAGGTCATTGTCTCTGTAAAACAGTGATTATTCGTAAAGAATTCCTGTTTGATTCGTTCAAAATGACATTGACATGAAACGTGCCCATTGTGTAACACTTTGCTAACGTGAGCAGCACGACTACTTTTATTACCAGCGACATTTTTTTTTTTACAAAAAGATTTAAAACAACACGCAGCCAAAGAGAGAGAGAGATCAATCAAGCGGCAGTATTGAAAAATCACTTGAATTCTGCTGTACAATAAATCAGAAAGCAGCGTTGATAAGTAGGTCCGTTCTTCCTGATTTGAAAACCTTTTGTCTATGGCTCTTTGTCTCGCTGTCTCAAGGCCTTTTTCTCAAACATTCCAACGACGTCTTTTTAAAGAAAAAGAGGAAAAAGTGAAGCATAGGAATATACAGGATTTATCCTCAAAAAACATGATTCTGTCATGACGCTTAAAAACAGGATTTACGGTTCTGTATATGAATGCACCATTTTCAGAAAGGCAAGCGTACGGTTACAATCGAGAAGGTTGTCAGAAGCAGAACAGAATCATAATGCTGTTATGTTTAAAGAAACCACCCCCAGCACAATTAATAATGATAAGAATCCTCTCAGGGAGTTGAAAATCAATTGACAGACGGAGTGAATTAAATGGAACTATGAGACGCAGCAGCAGCGAGCGACCGCCGAGGAGCCGGCGAACGCAAACCAGAGAGCCTCGCGTTGCCATCGGCAATACGCTGGACCCGTCTCCATGGCAACCTATTACCTGTCTTTCAGAGGAGCATAAATTAACCTTCCTCGTTTGTTTTTTTTCGATGGATGCAGTTGTGGCGTCGGGTAGAAGACACACGACACACACGGTTCAGCGGGGGTCCGAGTGAATAACATCACGGTTGAAGACGTACGTCACAGTCGCTGCTTTTATGTCGATTTTGTTAATCGATATATAAAAGATGGTGTCGTTTAAAAAAACCAACCAAGTGTTGATGACGGCCACAAATAAAAACTATGTTGTTCACCGATAATAAATACTCCAAATAGACTCTGGGTGTAGAAATGAACATGAAACGTATTTGATGCTCAATTTGGCACCGCTATGATATTATAATGAATTATAATACAAGCAGGTTAAAATGAGAGGCAGCCCAGCGTGCTGATTGTAGCTCCGCCCACCTCAATAACAGAGCGCTCAAATAATAATGACCTTAATAATGACCTTGCCAAATCGTTTCAATACACACCTCTGCATATATAAACTTTTTGTGTTATATATTATATATTTATATATTATTGTATGATGATATATTGATATATTATTAGGATTTTTTAGATTTTTCTAATTATAAATAATATAGTGGTTTTTTCTATGTATAATTTAGAATATAAAGAATGTGCAGCCAAATGCCAAGGAGGATCATGGGAAAATAGAATTTCAGAACGATAAATCTGTCTTGATGCCGGCGTAGCATTCTGCCGTGAGATTCATATTGTGACACACAGAGGATTTTTGCTCACAGGCAGGCTTTTCATTTTTAGTTCCCTGATTCCTTAATATCTTTATTTAAGAAAATGTACACAAATACAAACTGTTGACGTGGACTAGATAGAAACATTCATATTTGATGAAATTTGAAAATATTCAAATGTACCCAATTTGTACTTTTTCCATGAAAAATAATGTGGTTTATCCTTTGTAGCACACGAGTTATTGGGTACTATATCAAAATATTACATTTTGTCATCGGTGACTGTCAATTAATGACATTAATTAACAGGGATAAATTGGGGGGGGTGGGCGCGTGTGTGTGTGTGTTTTAAGCACTTGCCCCAAAAAACAAGACTCAACCCAAAGTAATTTATGGTTGTTTGGAGGCGCCTCGCTTGGGGGGCTCCCATGAAAAAACAAATCATTTTAATGAATGTTTCCTTTGCTTTTCTCTCTGCATTTGTTATTTGTAGTGTTTTTTATTTTTTTTTCCCCGGGGAGAAGAGACACCATTTTAAATGTGAAACTAGACTACTTTGTTCATACGTGTTATTTATTCTTCAAATGCACAATCCTGGACTGTATTCTATTTTGAATTTTTTATTCTCTTTCCTTTTGTTGTGGGGAGTGTGGGGAGGGGTGGGGGTTGCTATGGACATTGTAAATATAATTGTTTTGCTAGGGTATATATTTTCTCTTTTTTAAATGAAATTTCTATTTTGCATTTTTTTGAGCCCGATACTAACTTAATTCCTTAGCATCTCAGCAACACATAAAGCGATCTTAAGATGACAAAATGAAAAAAACGATGAAAATTAAAAGAACGACGTTCGACCGCTCCGCACGGCCTCACGCGTCTCAATCATTCATGTTCACGTGACCGACCGGCGCAACGACGACTGTAGTCTCAGCGCCGACTACCTGCCGACACCACGGCCTCGGTCATACTGTAGCCTCGCTGCTGCTGCTGCTGCTGCTGCTGCTGCTGCTGCACACCACACACACACGAGGCCGGACCTTCCAATACACAGTAAGGACCCGGGCAGTCGATGTTGAATCATCTGGTTTATTGCTGATTGTGAACAGAGCAGAGTGATGGTGACCCGGTGCTTTAACCTCGGGTGTGCGGCGTCACCCGATCCCAGACTGCATAAATCATTCAATCATTCGATGACGGTCTCAAAGGGCTTTACAGGCCAGGCCGGATTATTATTATGGGCCAAAAGTGATTTATGACACAACCCCCCCCCCAGCCCTATAGCCCCGCTAAGGGCAAGGAACGACTCCCTTCATTAACAAGGAACTCAGAGTGGGGGATCCCTCCTACATGTATATTATGTAGGAGTTATTAGTTGTATTATTTTATACAGCCATTAATCTACAACTAATGCCTTAACCTTTAAGTGGGGAGTACATGAGGATTTAATTATAGCCTTTTGCCTTTTGCTGTGCAGTTCAGAGTTGGTGATGTTGAGCCATCGCTTGAGTCGCACAGTCGAACGTGCTGCTGCTGCTCCGAACAGAAATGTACTTAAAGATATGTATTGAGCTGTTAGCTTTTCAATAAAACAAAAGCCTGTGTAAAGGTTGGAGCGATAAAAACAACGAAGTGTTTAACTGCCGTGTGTTTAAGGTCAAAGCACTTTCAGTCGTTGGCAACAATGGTTAATTGTCTAGAAACACACACACACACACACACGTCTGCATGCTTGACACCTCTATAATTGTGTGTGTGTGTTTATGTGTGTGTGTGTGTTTGTGTGCGCCTAAACCCTCATGAAAATTACCATGAGGGTTTAGGCAACATTCCAGTGGTGTTTTGTTTTATTCATTTTTTTATGGTGTACATGCAATCCAGTGACCCTGTTGTGTGTGTGTGTGTGTGTGTGTGTGTGTGTGTGTGTGTGTGTGTGTGTGTGTGTGTGTGTGTGTGTGTGTGTGTAGCATCTCCCCTGCAGGCGTGACCTTTAACCTGTTCCAAAGGCCGAACCGTAGAGGACAGAAGTTTAACATGACTCCTGATTCCTCATGTGAATCCCAGCCAGACAGGAAGCCTGCCCAGTGGTGGTGGTGGTGGTGGTGGTGGTGGCGGTGGTCCCGGAGCCACAGTGGACCAGATGAGACCAGAGCACGCAAAGTCAAACCAGTGGGCTCCAGGTTCCGTTACGCTCGTATTTACACAGCGGCCAGCGGCCACTGGGCCCCACCAGCGGCAGCAGCAGGACTCTGCGTAGCACAACACGCTTCCTGGTTTGGCATTAAAAAGAAAACCCAAAAACCTCAGATTGTATTTACAGCATTTATGTATTTTTACTTCTCGGAAAACAGATTTTCCTTTCACACTGTCTGCCCGAGAGATACACTCGCAGGTTTGTCTTCCTGCCTTCTCCGGGTTAATAGAGGCTGTTGCTATTTTTAATGCCAGACGGATTTGACCGCTACCTTTGGAACAACCCCACCGCCAACACCGGCTATTTAAAGGGACAGTGAAACTAAAATAGTCGTTTTTTTTATTATGTCTCGATCGTCAACATAGTTATCTCTGCCATTTTGTCACCGTCACCAACAACAACCACAACAACAACGACGACAACAACAACAGTTTGTACGTCTCCACTAAACAGTTTGTGAATGTTCCCGTCGTCTGCCCCCGAATGCAGATGGTGTTCTTATCTCCGTTTTGGGCGTTCTTACTTACTTGCTTAGAGAAAGTATCACAAAGTCGGCGTGGGTCGTAACCATGGGGGGGGGGGATCAACACACCGTCCAGAAGTCTTCCAAAACGCACGTTATATAAATGAAGCCAGTTTTAATAGAAATCCACTGCTCTTAATAGGCTTCAGACAAACCGCTCCCTCCGCTCTCTCTCTCTCTCTCTCTCTCTCTCTCTCTCTCTCTCTCTCTCTCTCTCTCTCTCTCTCTCTCTCTCTCTCTGTCGTACACACACACACAAACACACACAGGCACACACACACACACACTGCGTTGTTACCTTTTTATATGTGGGACCCCCTCACTCAAAAAAATAATCCCTAATATTGCAACATTTGCGACATTTCAAAAGAAATTTGTAATTAATAAATTCTCACTGATAAATATATTAATTGTTTTTCTTTTCTTCTTTATTCTTTCTGTTGTTTTTTTTTTGTTCTGTGCAAAATACAAAAGAAAAAAACAACAGACGATGCAGAGAATAACAATGAGGATTCGCCCATAACCTCCATTTTGACCCCGCACTTTTCCCACAGCCTTGGGTGCAGGAATGCTAATTTGGCACCGCAGAAAAAAATAATAATAAAGAAAATTATTCCGGCAAAAGAAACCCCAAGACATTTTGGTGTTGCGGCTAAACGGGGGCTCTGGGCTGACTATAGGTAAACACACTTTCGCCGAGCGGGATTTAATATGCATTTCCTTTTTCAGAAAAATATATAAACTCATTCATCAGCACAAAGAGGAAGCTTTGGGGGCCCCCCTGAATGAATATCCAACAAGAGGAGCCTAATCAGTGATCTGTGATTCCATTGTAATGTTGCTTTGGCCGTTGTTAATAATAATAATAATAATAATAATCAACAATAAACAATCATCCTCGTCATCCTCATCGTCATCATAATCGTAATCATTACTACTTTATTCAGATGGGCAACTACTCCTGGTACTCCTGGCCGTGGGAAGGTTGTCCCCTTGCCTCCATGAGAGTCCAGGGTCAGGGGCCGTCCATCCAATATATGGACTCCCAATATACTGAACACACAAACTCAACCTCAACCCGCCGTGTCCGTGTCCTTGAGCACCCGTGCAACAGTGAACCCTGACGGGTTCGCCTTGAAGTGAACGTGAGCGGCGTGCAGTAATGACCCACATTTTACAGAGAGCAAATATTTAACTAAACCTGGTGGTGACTTAATCGTTCACTTGGTGTGTCTTTGTGCCGTCGACCCCCAACCACTCAGAAAGTAAGAGTCACACAGAGAGAGAGAGAGAGAGAGAGAGAGAGAGAGGGCAGCCGTTTATCCACTTACAGTACAGGTTTGCCCCAATTTGCGTACATGTCCTCTCGCTTCCTCACACTTACTCCAAATGTATTCTAATTGTGGGGCTTAAGTCGGAGCGAGCAAGACATGGGCGACCGACATTAAGTCTGCTGTACTCGCTGGCGTTCACTTTTTCGTGGTACAACAGTACCGTCGTAACATCGTTATTTTGGCAGCGCGGTCGTACGCCTCGACGCAGCGATTCGTCCCGAGCTACTTGGATAGTTGGCCGCTCGGTAACATTAAAGTGTCATTTTAGAATTGAAAAGGTTGGCGTTGCGATATTTGCGCATATCCAAAAAAAACCTGTTGATGTCCAAGTCTGTCAAAATGTTCCAATGTACTGCAGGTGTGTTGCTCCTTTAGACCAGAAATGCGGGCTTTTCCTTTTGGGCGTTTTGGGCTCTACTCCGGCCTTACAAAACCGTTGGACTGTTTGAAACGGTGAGTCTGGCGCAGTAACGCCGACGTGATGCAAGGTCACAGGTGTAAGGTCGCAGGAGTACTTTTACCACGACAATGGAACGCGGCTCAGCCAATCATAATCAATAAGGAACCAGAACTGTCCATTTTATAACGTGCGTCCAGGGCTCTCAGGAAGAGTTCTGGGACGGTGTGTTGACACCATGCCCCCCCCTAGGTTACGGACCCACACCGACTTTGTGATTACTTTCTATAAGCAAGTAAGTAAGACTTAGAACGCCCAAAACGGAGTAGAACGCCATCTGCATTCGGAGCAGCCGACGGGAACATTCACAAACTGTTTAGTGGAGACGTACAAACTGTTGTTGTTGTCGTCGTTGTTGTTGTGGTTGTTGTTGGTGACGGTGACAAAATGGCAGAGATAACTATGTTGACGATCGAGACATAATAAAAAAAACGACTATTTTAGTTTCACTGTCCCTTTAAATAGCCGGTGTTGGTGGTGGGGTTGTTCCAAGGTAGCGGTCAAATCCGTCTGGCATTAAAAATAGCAACAGCCTCTATTAACCCGTGAGGAAGTCAGGAAGACAAACCTGCGGTGTATTCTCCAGGCACATGTGAAAGGAAAATCTGTTTTCCGACGAAGTAAAAATACATAAATGCTGTAAATACAATCTGAGGTTTGGTTTCTTTAATTGCCAAACAGAAGCGATCCAAAAGGTTGATGCTACGCAGAGTCCTGCTTGCTGCTGCTGCTGCTGCCGGGTGGCCAGCTGGCCGCTGGCCGCTGTGTAATACGAGCGTAACGAAACCTGGAGCCACTGGTTTGACTTTGCGTTGCTCTTCTCATCTGGTCCACTGTGGCTCCGGGACCACCGCCGCCGCACCCACCACACCACCACTGGGAGGCCTTCCTGGATTCACATGAGGAATCAGGAGTCATGTTAAACTTCTGTCCTCTTACGGTCGGCCTTTGAACAAGGTAAAGTCACGCCTGCAGGGGAGGGTCTATCTATCTTTGGCCCTTTCTAAGGGGGAGAAGATAAGATCTGAGACTCTTCTTTTTTTTATTTCTGTTTTTTATCGCCACACACCAGGTGTGTGCTGTGTGTGTCTCTGTGTGTGGTGTGTGTGGTGTGTGTGTGGTGTTGTTTCCCTGGAAATGAAAGCAGTTTTCTTGAGAACCGCTCACGCAAACAAACTTCACACTCGACAACACCGCACTTCTGGGGCCACGTGTGAAGTCGATCGAGAACGGTTGTCGGGAAAAAATTGATGACTGTTTGTCTGTTGTGTGATAAATCCGCGCTGGAAATACGGAGGAGGTTCTCGTTCAAACTTGTGATGTGAATAATTTCGTCCATAATCGCAATCGTTGACACGTCTTAAAGTGACAGCCCTGTAACTGTTACTTATACATTTTAGTGTAAATGGACCATTAAGACTGTCTTGGAACAGAGGGGGGGCAGCCTGGTAGTCCAGACGGAGAGAGGAGCGTCTTCGTTATTGTCTGTGTACGGAAGTTCTGTGTTAATCAGCACCATATTCACGTGCTGTGGGTTGTTGTGTGTATGTGTGCTGTGTGTGTGTGTTGTGTGTGTGTATTATGTCTGCCATGCCAAAGTGTTTGGTTTCTGGGTGTGTGTGACTGTGTGTTGTGTGTGTGTGTGTGTTGTGTGTTGTGTGGTGTGCTTGTGTGCCGTGCCCTATTCCATGCATGCGTATTCATTTTCAAGATTATATGTTGTTGCAACTCTTAAGTGTTTTGGTTTCTTGGGTGTGTGTGTGTGTGTGGGTGTGCACGTGTGTGTGTGGGTGACGTGTGGTTGCGGTGTGTGTGTGCGTGCCAGTACCAAGGAAGGCCTCGAAGAGTCAGCCCCGCTGTTCGATGAGATCCCGGATGAACCTACACAAGGAGCTGGGCAAGGCCATCGTTCAAGAGGAGGAGGAGAACTCCAGGCCAGAACTTCGGAACGATTTACCGGCTCCACCCAAGCGCCTGACTCCATGGCAGAGGTCACAAGGAGAGAAGAGACACACCACACACACACACACACACACAACACACAACACACACACACACACACACACACACAACACACACAGCACACACCATAATCAACACACACACACCACACACACACACACT
>PIJE02003521.1:4783-21790 GCA_002895965.2 Coryphaenoides rupestris | reverse complement strand
GCGTGTGTGTGTGTGTCCGTGTGTGTGTGTGTCTGTTGTGTGTGTGTGTGTGTGTGTGTGTGTCTGTGTGAGTGTGTGTCTGTGTGAGCGTGTGTCCGTGTGTGTGTGTGTGTGTGTGTGTGTGTGTGTGTGTGTGTGTGTGTGTGTGTGTGTGTGTGTGTTATTATCAATATGCTACGTTTACTTGCACGTCAGCGGATAGGAAGCATCGGGGGGGAAAATGTTGAATGACCACGTGACCAACGTCCATCAGGTGACTAGAGACACCATCTCCACACACTGGGCCGTGTCCAACTCACAACTCGCTCACGCTTTGGAGAAGAAAAAAAAAAACATACATATACTTTCTTTTATTGAACATTTATTCGTGAAATATTGACAATGACTCCAGAAGAGGTCAAATACAGAAGTGATACAACTATTCTATTCTCTTTAAAACAAATAGACATTTCATGAATACCTTTTATTTGTCTTGTGGTACAATTTGTACTCATTTGTACTCATTTGTACTCATTTGTACTCTAGTATCCAAGACGTGGACGGTTTGTCCCCGACCGTGAGGCTGTGAGAGACGAGACCCACTCCAGAACAACATGCAGCCATTCAGAGAGCAAATGATGAACACTTCACGGCTTCAAGAGTGAAGAACTAATGAATGGAGTAACTTTTGTTGTTGTTGTTGTTGACGACATATTACTGGTTCCTTATTGATTATGATTGGCTGAGCCGCGTTCGATTGTCGTGGTAAAAAGTACTCCTGCGACCTTACACCTGTGACCTTGCATCACGTCGGCATTACTGCGCCCAGACTAACCGTTTCAAACAGTCCAACGGTTTTGTAAGGCCGGAGTAGAGCCCAAAACGCCCCAAAAGGAAAAGCCCGCATTTCCGGTCTAAAGGAGCAACACACCTGCAGTATATTGGAACATTTTGACAGACTTGGACATCAACAGGTTTTTTATGGATATGCGCAAAATATCGCAACGCCAACCTTTTCAAGAAGGTGCTTCATTCTAAAATGACACTTTAATGTTACCGAGCGGCCAACTGTCCAAGTAGCTCGGGACGAATCGCTGTGTTGAGGCGTACGACCGCGCCGCCAAAATAACGATGTTACGACGGTACTGTTGGACCACGAAAAAGTGAAGGCGAGCGAGTAAAGCAGACTTAATGTCGGTCGCCCATGTCTTGCTCGCTCCGACTTGAGCCCCACAATTAGAATACATTTGGAGTAAGTGTGAGGAAGCGAGAGGACATGTACGCAAATTGGGGCAAACCTGTACAGTAAGTGGATAAACGGCTGCCCTCTCTCTCTCTCTCTCTCTCTCTCTCTCTCTGTGTGACTCTTACTTTCTGAGTGGTTGGGGGTCGACGGCACAAAGACACACCAAGTGAACGATTAAGGTCCACCACCAGGTTTAGTTAAATATTTGCTCTTCTGTAAAATATGGGTCATTACTGGCTCCCCGCTCACGTTCCCTCAAAAGGCGAACCCGTCAGGGTTCACTGTTGCACGGGTGCTCAAGGACACGGACGCGGCGGGTTGAGGTTGAGTTTGTGTGTTCAGTATATTGGGAGTCCATATATTGGATGGACGGCCCCTGACCCTGGACTCTCATGGAGGCAAGGGGACAACCTTCCCACGGCCAGGAGTACCAGGAGTAGTTGCCCATCTGAATAAAGTAGTAATGATTACGATTATGATGACGATGAGGATGACGAGGATGATTGTTTATTGTTGATTATTATTATTATTATTATTATTAACGACGGCCAAAGCAACATGAAACATAATCTATGGAATGGGAACGTAGATTATGACGGATTAGACACCACCCAACATCCACTATCTGTGTTTTAAGATTACGCTCAATCAATGTGTGTACAATACAATATTAAAAACACTGCAAAATCCACCCTCTGCTTCCTGGTGGCTCACTGAGACCCAGGGTGCGGTGGTCCGTAGTAGTGGCTCCGTGGTTTTGGTGGGTGGCGTGGTTATGATCCCCTGGCTGAGGGTCCCGGGAAGGCTGGAGGCAGGCCGGTGGTCCTCAGCGCGTACGGATTGACCACACCGTTGCCAAGCGGCATGTGGATGGTGAACGGAGCGCATCCCGCGGGGGACCACTGGGACCACCTCACTCTCAGGCCAGTTACCATGCGTCAGATGAACGTTGTCTTCCCGAAAATCAATGAAGATTAACACAAACGGATGAGAACTGTAACGCACGTGTACAAATCAAATCTCTGATATTATATTAGAAATAAATTGAAGGCTAAAATGAAATTAAAAAAGTACAATTCAATAATATTTAATTCTGTTGAATGCAATGCAATTATTGGAATACTTTACTTTACTTTTTAGCATTTTTAGCATTTTCCTTTGGAATTGTTTGCAGTTAGGCACCAATTGCACGAAAGCACATTCCCTGTTTGCAAAAACTAAGGCAATAAAGCGGTTTCTGATTCTGATTATAATTTCTTCCTTTATTTTTAAGGGACATAAATCTCTAATATATTCATATTTAACTTACACAGTGAGAGTGACATTCCCTGACTCTCAACCTGTGGTCTGACTTGGCATCTAAGAGCGCTCCAATATCTAAAAGAAGAGCTAGCTTCAGCCGGGTCATATTATTCTGTCGTCAGTGTGTGGAGTTCCCACGGTCATAGGAAGATATAAAGGGCTGGATAGAAACCAGAGGACTTGCAACCTTTGGGATCATGTTGTGTTTGAATGTAAGAATGTAAGCGGAATGGACTAAAGAGACAGGTTGCCCGTCGATGCTTACATTCATTTTGTTCTTCAGATCAATCAGATGAGCCAAAAGTGATTTGTAAATTAGGTGCCTTTTTGAAGAATGTCCTTCCTCTGTTTAAGCAACATGTGTTGTACTTTAGCTATTACTGGGAGGAGACCCAGAACCCGCTGGAGGGATTATATATCTCGTCTGGCCTGGGAACGCCTCGGGATCCCCCAGGAGGAACTAGAGAGTGTGGCTGGTGGAGAAGGAAGCCTGGGGGGCCCTGCTTAGCCGGCTGCCACCGCGACCCGACCCCGGATAAGCGGACGAGAATGGATGGATGGATGGATGGATGGATGGATGGATGGATAGCTATTGCTTTGGTACTAATGTATGTTTCGCTTGTGCTCCATACCACGTGTGGTCATGGTCCTGAGCCAAATAAATAAAAATAAATACAATTGAATGAAATGTATTCTTACTTTGTCGTTAGTTAGTGCTATTAGTGCTTTGTGTATTTCCGGTCAGTGAAGGGTTGCTTTCTGACATGAAAGTAACACCAACAGCCAGGAGATGCCCAATACACACCCTGGGAGCAGAGCCCAGCCTCAGCTGTTATGTCAATGCCATCGCCATGACGACACGGCGCCTGCTAAACAACTGTAATGGATTTCAGAGGAGGCAGGTTTAACCACATAATGGATGTAATAACTCGTAAACAAGTCCCATAAAAAAAAAGAAGAAAATATTGATTTACCTCCGTCTGCCTTTGATGGATTTCTATGCCTTCGTACTCAAGAAAATGGATGTCGGACCCAAATGCACAAAAAAGGGATTTCTTATTAAGGTTTGAATACAAAATGATGGACGGCATAATGGAGGGGCCATTTTAATTCAAGGCAGGAGATTTGTCTGCTACATTTACCGGTGTGTTAGTGCTGTTGTTGTTGTGGTTGTTGTGGAGGGCTATTTAAGGGCTCCATTACATCAACAGCCATGAATAAGTCATGAAGTCAACACCAGAGATGAGTGGACGACGGGCGTGCGACCATGCAACGGATGTCCTCGCTTGTTCTCCCGAAGCCAGAGTGAGACGTCTCAGAGTGGACAACCTTGTCACGTTCTTCTGCCATTGTCGCTACCTGAGCATAATTAAAAGCCGCTGTCGGCTTTAAGAGCTGGAATTTGAGCGCAATTTGCAAGGAACGCCATCCAGCAGCGATTATATAAGAGTGAAATGCTCACTGGGAACATCTGGTTTGACTGCGGGCGCAGCCGCTCACCAATTGGATCGTCAGCCCCCATCTCGCCTGTCAATCACGGCTGATTGACAGGCGAGATGGCTGGATTATTTTACAAATATACAAAACATTGCTCTCTGTATTTACAACTCTTGACTAGAGCAGCTTACAGCAGCTTTAAGGACAGACACACACACACACACACACACACACACACACACACACACACACACACACACACACACACACACACACACACACACACACACACACACACACACACACACACACAATGAAGTACATCAATAAATTCCCATGCAGGTTGAATTACCGGTGCTGAGCAGCAGCAGGACCTTCATGCACAGGTACTCGTCGTAGGAAACCTGCAGCCGGCCAAACTCGTTGGAGATCTTCAGCATCTGCTCACATTGGTCATTCATGAAGGGCAGCTTCATCCGCTCTCTGGCGGCGGAGAGAGAGGGAGGGAGGGAGTCAACAACGATGCCGGATGCTTTTTGTTGTCTGATGTTTGCCGCCTGTTGTGTGTGTACACCGCCAAACACAATATATGTTATTGCGATCTACTTCTGCCGTCTGGCCATGTTAGCCTTTTGCAAGTGAACTTCCTGTGTTTCTACGGAGAAGTACAGCGATCAGAGAGACCGGCGTGGGTAGCAGTGTATTCTGGTCTAAAAAGTCTAAAAAGCAAATAGACAACGCAAGATCGTTGTGTGGCAACAAGGAGGTCGCTGGTTCGATCCCCGGGCTCCTCCGCCTCCTAGCTAAGTGTGGAGGTGTCCCTGAGCGAGACACCACCTAACCCTACCTGCTCCTCCTAGCTAAGTGTGGAGGTGTCCCTGAGCAAGACACCACCTAACCCTACCTGCTCCGCCTCCTAGCTAAGTGTGGAGGTGTCCCTGAGCAAGACACCACCTAACCCTACCTGCTCCTCCTAGCTAAGTGTGGAGGTGTCCCTGAGCAAGACACCACCTAACCCTACCTGCTCCTCCTAGCTAAGTGTGGAGGTGTCCCTGAGCAAGACACCACCTAACCCTACCTGCTCCTGACGTGTTGGTTGTTACCTTGCATGGTTGACACCGCCGTCGGTGTATGAATGGGTGAATGTGAGGCAATACTGTAAAGCACTTTGGATAAAAGCGATGATATAAATGCAATCATTTACCATTTAAAATGCACCGATTTGATAGTGAACGCTAACCCTAACGATAAAACAACAACCGGCTGAACGAGGCCGGCTTCTCGGTCGGCGTCGTCTCGCGGGCTTACTCGTTGATGACGAGGTCGGGCGCGAAACAGAGCATGTTGCCGTTGCACTGCTCGTAGGACCGCCAGCCCAGGCTGAAGGACATGAGGAACAGCCAGGAGCACTGCAGCAGCGTCATCTGGTCGTCCAGGTGCAGGTTACGGAAGCCTGGAGGTGGTGGTGGGACAAGACATCCGTGATTCACCGGCCAGGACGTCATGTTGTTGCACGCACGCGCACACACCGGCCAGGACGCACGCACGCACACACACACACACACAAACTGACAAGGCCTCTAACCGCGGGTGTAGGCGGTTGCGGCTCCCGGTGGTTAAATCCATTGTTTAGTTCAGTTCAAGTTCGTTCAAGTTCCGTTACAGCCTGTCTGACGAACGCCTACGTGATTCATAAAGTTCTATCTCATCTTGTCTCATCCGTCGTCCGTTTAGGGATCGGCTAATATATTTACATGACATGCATATCGTTTCCTCATTTATTTAAGGATGCACATTTTATTACTTATGCTTTTTTAAGCCTATACTTGAAGTACATTATATTTGTATAGTCCTCAATCCCCGTTACAGTCTCAAAGGGCCGCTACCGCCTCCTCACCTGGCAGGGACTTGGCCCACTTGACGGCCGAGATGACCTGCTGACCCCCCAGGCGGTTGAGGGTGGTCATGAGGCGCGTGGACGTGTCGGGCAGCGTGCTGTCGTAGCCCGAGTACACCACCTCGGGCTCGATGGCCTTCAGCAGGGACAGCATGGTGGGCACCAGCTGGGGCATGGAGCTGGGGATGAGAGCCATGGGCAGCCCCCCGTTGGGCACGCCCCTGTTGTTGCTGTTGCTGTTGTTGCTGCTGGGCTGGCCCATGCCGCCGCCGCCGCCCCCGCCACCGCCGCCACCGTTGGACTGGCCGTCCAGCGGGGTGGCCGACGTCTGTTGGATCTTCATCTTGATCATCTTCTTGTTTTTCCTCGCTGCGTGGGAAGAGGGAGGGGGGGGGGGGGGGCGGAAACAACATGGAGTCATGAGATGTCAGCGTCGTAGACAATGCAGGAAGTACGCTGCTCCGTCGTGCGCTGAGGATTCTGGGGGATTTTGGCCATCAATGTTCATCAATTACATTGCGGTATGATTTTTCTTTGTTGGTATATTCAATTTATCACAAAAAAGATGGAATATGATGCAAAATATGGAAAGAATATGATGGTTATGCAACAACACAACACAACTGACACAATTGAACATGAATTAAAAGGTGATGAAATAAATATAAATGATATGTTGTATAATATGTGATATGTTCGCTGACATGTACTGTATGTTGGAGGCGAGGTCAAAATGATGGGATTTTCCCCCCCATACTTCTGCCTTTTTAATTTCCCTTCCCGTTGGTGTTTCTATGGCAACATAAGTGCTTTTCCCAGAGGGAGTCAAGGTTAGCTGGTCTGCTGATGCACTTCCGTCCATCAACTCACTCCGTAGAGTTTACATAGGCAGAGGTTCAGGTTGCTGGTGGAGATCGCCACCTCCTGCTCTCTCACGTGCACGCTCGCGCACGCTCGCGCACGCACGCACACGCACACGCACACACACACACACATACACACACACACACACACACACACACACACAGACAGACACACACACAGACATGCACGCATTCACACACACATTTATGCCAAAACAAATATGCACATTTCACAAATCTGTCTCTCACACACACACACACATATTTATATCTCTAAGATTTAAAGAATTTTACAAAATAAATCATTATTGTCACGACAGTCATCAGCATTGTGGCTTCAACTCTCTGCTCCATCTCCACCCTGTGATGCCACAGCTCTCCCAAGGCCTGCACAGTAGTTGTGCGTTTTAATGAGACACAAATAGATAGAAGTGCTAAAAAAACTGTATATTACTACAGCTTTTACTACTGTTGATGCGCGGAGAAGCCATCGGGGGTTGTGAGATTCTTCCGACTTTCCGAGTTGGAAAACCGACTTCATGGGGCGTTCCCCCTGAAACTTCCGACTTGGAACTTGGAAATTCCGGATACTAATTACGCACCAGAATACAATTTTTTTTTTCTACTACGTGGAAATATGCTTTGGGACATATACAACATACTACTCTGGCCTGCTACACAGTATGATAGCATGGAGTGTGAATCACCGTGGGAAACGCGGTCCAGAGAGACGCTGGTTTTGAAATGAAGACGAACAATAGCGACGTGGTCGTTATGAAAAGAGAAAAAAAAAAAGGTGAGAAGATAAGGAGGTGTGAGTTGGGCTCCACTGTGATAATGACACCGAGTGGGTGCAGCGAGAGCGGGAGTGAGAGACGAGGGGCCGGGCGAGAGACACTGAGGAACAGCGAGAGAGAGAGAGACAGACTCTGTACCCACGGCACCCAACAGGAGGTGGAAACCGAGCTACACTTTCTAACAACCTGCCACCGATACCAAGACATTAGAGATACATACTTCACACAGATCTCAAACACACAAAAGAATTTTGAAAACAACCAAAAACTTCCATATCTGCTGGGCGAGGTACAGGAATGTTCAAACACAGCAGCAAGATTTGTGAGCTGTTGAGACAGGAGAAGGACATCCAACGGAATACAACCTCCATAAAGATCGTCAATCACCTGTCGATCCACCTTTATTATTATTATAATTTTTGTATTTTTATTTTTATTATTATTATATATATATATATATATATAATTGTATTTTTTTGTTATATTGGACTTGCATAATAATTATGCACACAGTGTATATCTTTATTTTGAGAGAGAGAGAGAGAGAGAGAGAGAGAGAGAGAGAGAGAGAGAGAGAGAGAGAGAGAGAGAGAGAGAGAGAGATGAGGGCCCCTGACTGAGGACAGAGACGTAGATGTGTGTGATGAAGCCTCTCACCTGTAGATGAAGTGTGGATGTGCTCAACAGGGGGTGAAGGCTTGCGGTGTGGGGTGTGTGTGTGTGTGTGTGTGTGTGTGTGTGTGTGTGTGTGTGTGTGTGTGTGTGTGCACATGTGTGTGTGTGTGTGTGTGTGTGTGTGGTGTGTGTGTGTGTGTGTGTGTGTGTGTGTGGTTTTCTAAAATTATTGAAATAAATTATTGAAAAAATAACAACCTAGAAACTAGTCAGCAGAGAGCAAAACCTCAGGGGGACAATCAGAGCACGGGACAAAGTATTGTGCCCCAAAACACTGCAAGACTCTCTCTCTCTATATACAGTATATATATATATATATATATATATATATATATAGTATATAGTCCACACACTTGATGGGACTCTAGGACGACAAACCTACAAAAGTTACATGAAGTGCGATACGAAAATTTTCCACGAAGGACTTTTGCATTTTATCATTTCCTCCACAGATATTAGATATGAGTAATAGGAGGACAATATTGCACAACATGAAGAGTGAGTCAACTAGAAGGTGAAATGTGATGTAATAAAAGACACTTTACAATTAGGGCACATGAATAATATATGAATTCATATAATATAATGCAGTAATAAGCATGAACTTAATTAACGTTAACTGATGTCTGGTAATCGTTTATGAATGGTTTTCATGCTAACAAAGGTAATGGTGTCCATGCTAACAAATGTATTCATTTCTACATTGTCTAATAGTGACTACTACTACTACTACTTCTAATCATGTATAATAATGCCTATTAAGGCATTAGCTAATGTTAATGAATCAAAGATAGAATGAACCCTTGTTTTGGTGAAGTGTTACCAAAACAACAAGCGATGTACTCGTAGAAAATAATCCACGGGTTCCTTGGAACAACACAGCTCCACTCTGCAGTGGAGGTTTCAGGCCGGACTGTGAAATATGAAGCCCAGAATAACATCATTCCTCCAAGATGTGAACATGTTGTATTTGTTGAGGTGAACACAAGGTGGTCTGGGTAAAGCAGAGAGACGTATTGTCTTCATCATTATTACTATTCTTCACCTCTGAAGAGATCTTTGGGATTTTTTTGGGTTAATTGTATGATTATTATGTCCCCCATAACGTATCATATGAGTGTGTAGCACTGGTCAATACGGGTACATAAATTAACCATGAATTAAAATGTGTTAATGCAGTAATAAGCATGAACTAACAGATAATTAACAGCTTCGGACAGCAACACTAACCCTAACCTTTCAGTGGATGGCTTGTATTTCGAATATTTATCTCATACTACCGCATTTCTTTATATTAGTCCAAAGCACCGTTCACAGATCTAGACTTTCTTGATCCCTCGAGCAGAACCAGTAGAAGTGTTGGGCTTTTCTGACGGAGGACGGCGTGTTTTAATCTACAGACACACAGTCGGCCACTGTGACAAGATCGGACAGACGTCATCGTTTCCATTCTGAACCATTTGGAGAAGACCTCAATATCAACATGTCAGCATGTTACTGTTTTCTCTTTTGTCAATTTGTTTGGTGGAAAATTGGGAAATTGAAGCCTCGGCTTTCGGGGGCAAATCTACTGGGTTTCATTATGCCGATTTAGCATCAGAATATTCCAACGTATTCTCATTTCCTCAGTACATTGTCGCCACCAGCCTCTGTTTACCTTCCAGATTCATCCCTGCTTGAAGACATTTCCGGAAGCGGCAAGCGGGACAGTTCTTCCTGCGAATCTTGTCGATGATGCAGTCATTCCTGCCCGCACACAGATAGTTGTGTTGTCCTGTTGGGCGGAGAGAGAGAGAGAGAGAGAGAGAGAGAGAGAGAGAGAGAGAGAGAGAGAGAGAGAGAGAGAGAGAGAGAGAGAGGGAGAGAGAGGAATATTAGCCAGCTAAGAGTAGAGTCCAAAATCTCCTGCTATGACCACATTATGGTTATTAGATTGTATTCCCGTGCTTGTCACCATACCATCTCGGTGAACTTTGACCTGGTGTAGCAACCTGCGTTACCAATCATGGATGATTTCCAAAAACCGTTGCCAATCTGCTCTCTCCAACCCACACACACACACACACAGACACAGACACACACACACACACACACACACACACACACACACACACACACACACACACACACACACACACACACACACTATAATGCCGATGACCTCGTAGGAAAACAAGTTTGCTCCCGTCGCACGGAATCCTGCTAATATGCGTGAAGTGCGGGCGACTGCACCTTCTGTCGGTTTAAGATAATAAGATAATAAGATAATAACACGCTCATGTCATGAAGTAACGTTGTACTGTACACCCACGGCATTCTTAGCGTGTATAATAGACGTGTGGACGTGTCGCCCCTTTCCCCTCACATGCACTCCACCGCCCCGCCGCGGCTTTGGCGACGCAACAAACAAACTGCTTCAAACTACGGTTCACACTTCCAGGCAAATAACACTTGGAGAGTCCTTTGAACCGAAATGTCAGCTCGGTGTCGATCGCATCTGCAAGCCCCCCCACCACCACCACCACCACCAGCACCACCACCACCACCATTATAAACGGATGCATGAAAGAAGCGTTTGTAAGCAAGCTGCCCGAGGAGAATCATATGAGTCCAATTCCTTCACATCCTTTTTTAGGGGTTGCTTTGTCCTCACACGTTTTTTGGTCACACACACATACACACACACACACACACACACACACACACCATACAGACAGCCGGTAACCAAGAAGATTTACTCATATAATCCTTAAAGCCTCAACGCTAACCAACGACTTACATAACACACACACACACACACACACACACACGCGCGTCATTTGCCGTGTCTCCCGATGAAACACAACAACTCCATCATTAGCTTGCGGTCACCCCGGCAACGCGAGCAGGAGGGTGCTACAACGCCCGTTAAAGGTGGAAATTGTTCCTCGATTTTTCGGGCCTCTGAATTTGAACGTGACGGCGACAAGCGACTGACCTCGCTCACTGACTGGAACAACTAGAAAATAACGGAGAGCATTGGTCTGCTCACGTAAACAGTCCTATGGGTTTCTGTTGTATAAGTCCAACATCCACTAAGCGATCCGCTGTGATTATGCCACTTCCACGCCATTTCCCCTGGAGTCCTTGTCCTTGACTCCTGAAGGGGCCTCTAAAACAAGGAGCTGAGGAAATGGAAATTTGAGAAATGTTTTGCATTAGAAAGGAAGCTATTTGCACCTAACAGCGTTGGTGTTGGTACCGAGTTGTCTCTGGGCCACTCAAAAAATAGACAATACCAATGAAACGCCATTGATTGCGCTGATCGCCAATAGCGGACATCCAATCAAAAGTTATCTTTCATGACGAGAACAAAAATGGTTTCATTAAGTATCGTTTCAGAAATAAAGTACATTTAGTGAATTGAGTTATTGAGCATACTCAATGGGTAAAACCTAAATGGAGTAAACGGTATTCTCAGTAGTTCTCCTCTGGCATTTGTTTTCCCCATTAAGTTGTAAAAGTTGTTGCGCAACGCAGATTGAACAACAAGTTATTAGAAGCTAATGGCGCCGGCTGGCGTGAGATTCCATTCGCGGACGGAGACACGTTTTCCTACTTCCACCGCGCTCCAAGTGAATCCACTCTCACTCGTCTTAGCGAGATGGAAGAGATAGCCGGTCGCATTCGGGTCATTCTGTCAACGCCGTAGCTAATGTACCAGAGTACCAATCTAGGGGCTGTGTTCATCTAACACATTCGCGCAATTTTGTTACCACTGCTACTCAAGATAGTTTTCCTCTCTGTTCCGTTGTTCCGTTTCGTTTCGTTCTTCCGACGTATTACATGTGCGTGATGGTCAAACACGGTTCAGACACGCGACCATTAGCCTTCTCACTGCATTGGCATCCGAGAGGAAGTGTGCGGAACCAAACAACCTGCCGTTGGGAACACACTCTCCCCAATTGGCCGCCATTTTGTCCAAGGCCGTTCTACATTCTGTTTGGGAGTCAAACATACGGTAACTATGCAAAAATAGATGATAAAAAGATAATACACTGAAATAATCTTTGCCCACATTGAAAATGTCGAGCAAGGCTGTGGGAATTAGCCGCTGTGTCCCCGCTTGTTGAAAAAAATGTTTTCTACAATAACTACAATAAAGCCGACTCTACGTTTCCGTTGTTTTCCCGAGATAAACCCTGAATTTGATCTAATCCCACTCTGAGCCGCTAACGACACCATGAAGCCACACAAGGCTAGCGCTGCGCTGGAGAGACTCCGCTCCCGACCAGTACCGCCTTAATCACACTCCTGTTGTACCGTCTGCTGATTGGATTCTTGACTTTCTTGACTTTGAAAAGCTTGATCTATTTGTGTGGTTGGTTAGAGTCTGGGGATGGGTGAGGCTGCGCACCTGAGGTGCATTGACTTATCCATGCCCACAGTTTGAACCACCATCACGTGGTGGTTTAAACATGCACCACCTGTGTCCTGACATTGGAGGAGCCCTGAAAAGCCACTTCTAGTGGGGCGTAGCAGCGGCTATGCTACGCCAGCGCCCAATGTGGGGTCTCTTCAATGAAGAAAGGGACACAGAGGCCTCCCAGAACCAGCCCTTTCCCTCGTGGGCAGCAACAGTGGGCGGTGGAGCCCAGCGGAGGACTCAGAGCACCGCACAGCAACCGCCACGGGCACCCGCCTGTTGCTAGCCACCCCTGCAACCGGCCCGGAGCAGACCAAGACCAAGCCACGCCTCTAAAGTCTCTAAACACAAACTGTCTGTCTCCTGACTTTTAGTGGCGTGGAACAGAAGCTATGCTACAATACGTATTGCTTGTTTGCTTGTTCTGTCTCTCTGCTCTTATGAAGGGTGGTGGTATTTATATATATTAGGTCTCCCGATTGCGTATGTTGCTCAATGGACGTGTGTTAATTGCAATCCATTGCTATAATAGATCCCATGTCAAGGCTGAAGACTATTTTGCTAAACCCGACATTGTTTTGCGAGTCTCAAGTCAAAAGTGTGCAAGACGTGGGGTCATTCGGGTCAATCAAGTGTGTCCAGCCATCGGTCTTCACAATTTGAGCAGGGAGGATAAGAGGCTACCATGGGGACACAGCAGCAGTACAATGTGAAAACATGTGAAATACATATGCATATATTGTTTTAAATGTACTGTACATTAGTGATTACATTTGGTGGATATAAACACACGAGACATAGGCTGATTGCTTTGGACATTATTTGATTCTTGTTCTACGTTTTGAACCTCTATCTTTGCGACATACGGTACATTTTCTTCTCTGTTAGCTTAGCAAAGTAGCATACACTAACAGCCAACTCACATCGGTTGCATTTCAATCAAGAACATGACATTTATCAGAAACGACATACTGGTGTTGTTGGTGGTGGTGGTGTTGGTGGTGGTGGTGTTGTTGGTGGTGGTGGTGTTGGTGGTGGTGGTGGTGTTGGTGGTGGTGGTGTTGTTGGTGGTGGTGGTGTTGGTGGTGGGTGTGATAAAAGGTGCATTTATTTACCATCTGTGTTTTGTCGCGCTCTCCATCCTTCACCATAGAGACCAGATAACCAGAGAACATAGAGAAGAGGGAAAAAAAAAGCAAATAAAGAACGTCACTACTTCTGCCAAACAGAAGAACACAATCACTGACAGCAATCATCACGTCATTACTAGGGGGGGTGAAGCAGCACGTGTGTTCGTACGGTACGAGCATCGGCGCCGCAAACCAAACGATATGTTCATGTGTAATTGTGGAGGGGAAAAAATACCCAAATACATTGTTTAATTCATTTATTTACATACATATACAGTACATAATATGCATATGTAGATGAATCAATGGCGTATAAGGAAAGTATCCACATAAAGTTAAGTGACACACGTTGATTCAGAGGTTCAGCAGTCGAGACGTATCTCTCCAAGACATTTATATGCGCGGATAAGAATATTACTGTACTGCACACGGACACTTTGAAAACATTTTTGCACGAACCAAATATTACGACTTTACTTGTCACTTTTCACCGTACTTATTAGGTACTATATTACACATTTCTCAGAATCGTTTTAGTATTTATGTTCATAGCAATACTGTTCAGAAGAAAACTTTTTACTGTACTGACTAGGTACTATGACTCATTTGAATGAGTTGTTTATAATTTATGTTCAGGAGAATACTGCAGGAGTGAACGGGGAATAAGCGTTCCATTGTACTTGTTACATACGGCAATAAAGAAATCTTCAATCTTGAATCCATAGGAAAACAATGGGTTGGGTTGCGCGCCTCAAGCGAACACGCTGATAAGATACTCGGCGGGACGAGGCGAACAAAAGAAACGACTTCTCCGCGCAGATATGGCCGACGTGAGCGCCTTCTCCGTGGCGGAGAACGCAAGGTCTCAAGAACGGCGCTCGACCCGCGTAACGCACGACGACAACTGCACACGTGTTCAGAACGACATACGTTTGGTGATGCAGTACCTGCCTCATACAACCAACACCGACACGACGGTCAGGAACGCCTTCTCTCGCGACACTCAACTCGAGACACATGGGAACGTCGACGGCGACAGAGAGCTCGTTTAACGCTCGTTTCACTCCGGCAGACTGGGAGGCAAAAAAGCCCAGTCTGCTGATCTACGCATTCCTCGTTGAAGTTGTGTTTAAATGACTATTTTAGATTGTATTATCTATCTATTATATATCTATCTTGTATTATCTATCTATTATTATTTTGATAATGTACCATATAACCGCACCGATCCGTAGCACCCTAACGTGACGCCATCATGTGGTATCGCGCCGAACCGTTTTTTTATTTTTTATTTTATTTTTGCATAAAGGATGGTTTTACAGAAAGAAAAGAGTCAACAATGCAATCTTTTCTGTGAGTCAATGTTGATCACTGTAAACACCATCCCACGGCACGATGGCGCTGAGCCTACAGCATACACTTTAAACTAACTCTGATTTGAGTTACATACGCCATTGTACACAAGTGTATGTATTGTGTTTGCTTTTTAACCGACACAAGTCGCTGTGGATTTTGTTGTTGGTTTTAGCTTTTATCATTTAATTTGTAAAATACTAATAATTTGTGCATAGCCGTTTGAGGTAGCAAGTTACACAAAGGGCACAGAATCAATGGCCTACATGGCTACATAGACGTAACATACATTTCAGATATAATACAATAAAAACACTGTGTGTGTGTGTGTGTGTGTGTGTGTGTGTGTGTGTGTGTGTGTGATTAGAGTGATGAACATGTAGATGTGACATTTGAGGTCTGAGGGCTTGGAATGAAACTCTGGGCAGGTCTTGCAACTGGTTGATAGAGTTGGTCCGGGGGGCGGAGCTATACCGGAGGGTCTGGGGTCCAGGGGCGGAGCTATACCGCCCAGGTCTGGGTTCCGGGGGCGGAGCTATACCGCCCAGGTCTGGGTTTTATCCCAGGTTTTATCAAACATTTATAACTCAAAATGTATAACATGAAACTCTCCTGGATTAATCATTAGGCCTACGACAAACAATTGTGAACGAGTGTGTGGTTCATCCAAAAAAAAGGCCAAGGTACAAGTCTGTGTACATAACTAAATGTGTGGGCAAGATGACTACTAGTCCCATGATGCATTTTGGTCAAATGTTTCTGACTTACTTTCTCTGTGTGGTACTTTTCCATGAAACCACAAGCACAGCAAAAACCTTTTGTGCAAAACCGTTGCTTTACACACGGAACAATGCATACTGGGTAATGTAGTATTTACTTTGGTGAGAAAAAAATGTCTCCAAAAAGTTGAAGCAGTTCGAAAAAAAGGAAAACAATTATACAATCTTAACATCATCATTACATAATCAGGTAACCTGCCGCGGTTTATTATCTTGGAAATAAAAAAAACCAGTACAGGAAACTTTTTCTTCCGCGACCACCAGCACCGGGCCCCGCTAGCGACGCAACTCAGCACATTATTTGAAGTTTAATGTCAATAGAAGCGTCTAAACAAATAGGGTCAATGAGAGTGGACATTACCGCCCTAGAAAATAGCAAACATTGGCAACATAACAAATAGCATCTGAACCGGCGTTCCTCTGCTCTCTGTCATCTCCAGCGGCAGCATTTCTGTGAATTACGAGCGAGTAGCTTAGTCAGAAATCCACCTTTCTGGAACAGGCAGCACATCTGCGTCCGAGGCTCGGTTGCACGAACTGTTTTTCCGTGTACAGCGTCTGATTATTATTATTACTCCTCGCTGGTGAACACTGTCTGTGTCCAGATCATGTATTTTCTTGCAGCGTTCGTACAGTTGTGCTGCTATCAGGTCTGTCTTCTAGCAGAGCTGCGCAACCTCGGGTACACCTGTGTGTGCATAAAGGTTCAATGCAGACGTAGCCACACAATTGCATGTGACTTTGTGTCCTCTTTAGGTACATAAATACAATTAAATTTAACAAACATTGCTCTTGACTAAAAAAAATTGACAAAAAAACAACTTGCTTGTCCTCTAAATGTATCTTTGGTTTAGGAGATACTAGCATGGTCTGTGTAAATAATATTCTACCTTTAAAACTAATTCAATATCTCACCGTGGTTTGCAATTAATTAAGCAACATATTACCGTATTGGTCCGAATATAAGACCACCCTGATTATAAGACGACTCTTTTTCAAGACTCATTTTTGGAAAAATACTTTTTTGAAGACCAAATCTGGTTTTTATAGAGAAAATAATTTTATTTGAAAATAACGATAATAAAAACACATTGAAATAAACACAAGAGCTGTTGATTTCCAAGGCTTTCAGCTGAATGACAGC
>PIJE02003520.1:35000-37500 GCA_002895965.2 Coryphaenoides rupestris | reverse complement strand
CTCTCTGTCTCTCCCCCCTCTCTCTCTCTCTCTCTCTCCTCTCTCTCTCTCTCTCTCTCTCTCTCTCTCTCTCTCTCTCTCTCTCTCTCTCTCTCCTCCCCCCCCCCCCTCCGCCTATTAATGCCCAAACCCCACGCCCCCCCCATCATAGCAGGTGACACGCTGTCATCATGTCATGTCCTTCATCGACTGCCACTGAAGTCCGTCCAGGGCCAAGAGTCAGACTCAGAGGTTTCCGTTACAATTTTGAAAGGCTGAATGTGATGACATGCATTTTGCTTGACATGTGTGTGTGTGTGTGTGTGTGTGTGTGTGTGTGTGTGTGTGTGTGTGTGATGTGTGTGTGTGTGTGTGTGTGTGTGTGTGTGTGTGTGTGTGTGTGTTGTGTGTGTGCCTGTGTCGTGCGTGCGTGGAAGGGGGGGGGGGGGAGTGGTTTAGCCTTTTTTTTTTTCCTCTCTGTTTTTTCCCACGGGACCTCTGGGAGTTTTCCTCTCTCCCCGTATCAGGGGGGGTGAGGATTTGTGGGTGAGGTGGGGGGGGGGGGTGAGTGAGATGGGGGGGTGAGGGCGTTTAATCCCATCTGAGCATTAACCTGCGAAGCCCTTCGGTCCGCCCGCAGCACCGCGCCGCTCAGATGTGAGGATGAACTTGAGTCGACCTCTCGACTTTCCGCGCAGCACCTGTATTACGTTCCCTTTGTTTCCTTTGCTTCTAAGCGTGACCACTGACACGGTTTAGGAATACATTACATTGATGTTCATTTAAAATGCTGAATGTGGGTTTTTTTTTCTGTGGTTTGCGTTGTGTGTCTGGTGTGTGGCTAAAGCTAAAGCTAAAGCTTGCCGCTACGCTCCCAGTACCCAAACTGGAGACCGCTCACGCCGCCTTCTAGAACTGACGCTATGCAATGCAGAATACCGCCAGCTTCAGATGGAACAAGACAAACACTTGTGTTGGTATCCATTCCCTGGGCTGCACGTACTCAAGTTCCAGTTCAAGTTTGTTTCTTGTCATTCATGTACACAGTCGGCTATACAAGAACGAAATGGCGTTTCTCACGGACCAAGGCGCGGACACAAAACATGATAACATGATGGAAAAATACAACATGAGGAAACTGCAGCATCTTCATCATCTTTTGTTCATTCCGGTTATTTTGGGGTTTCCATGTGATGCACAGCAATAATAAGAATAAAAAGAAGTATTCAAATTAAAGTGAGTACGACAAAAAATAGAAATATTCAAGTTTCAATGATGTGCACCAGGAGCAGTAGAAATAAATGCAACCTGTAAACACTGAACACTTAATGTTGTCAGTATAAAACATGGTGATGAGTTCACCTTCCTGTGCTGTCGTCCGGGTCCTCCTCCTCCTCCTCATCATCCTCCTCCTCCTCCTCATCATCCTCCTCCTCTTCCTCCTCCTCATCATCCTCCTCCTCCTCCTCCTCCCCCTCCTCCTCCAGCTGAGTCCGGGCGTCATGGATACGGTCCTGAAGGGCACCTTCAACGTCACACTCAACAACCCTCTGGGCCCTCGTTGGCTCCCCACCGCCGCCGCCACCGCCGCCGCCGCCGCCGGGGGCCTGGCGCGGGCCCCCGGGCCGACCTGCGTGACCTCCTGCTGCGCGCTGACGTCCCCCTCTAGAGCCACACACACACATACACACAGTCACATCGTGTCACACACACACACACAGACACATAGTGTCACACGCACAGACACACACTTACTTTTTGAGCAGGGAGGTCAAAGTTCAAAGCTTCAAAAGAAGTTTACCGAATGGTCCTTTGAGTCAATTTAAAATGTTTAATATTTAGACATTTCTGTCTTTCAATGAATGAATGTATAATTGATGCGTTAGCTATGCTGCTTTCAATAATTGAGTTGTGACTTGAGTGTGTTATTAATTGATTAACGGGATCTGGCTGATCCTGGAGTTTAGCAGAAAAGTGCCCGCTATTCAGGAAAATTACTTTTAATGTGTTCATCTCTGGGCTCTTGAACATACTGTATATTAATCATAGGTTTATGTTTAAGTCTACATTTGAATCGTGCGCGGTGTCTTGTGTGTTGATTTAAAAATAGGATTAAATCAGATTGATTGAAGTTGAAAATCTATTCCTTGTGAATTGCTTTTTTACTGAGGCTTGGTTATTAGTTATTTGTCGTTGGCAACGCAGGAATACAATCAGAATTGTACAATGAAATGTTCTTTGCTTCATTTCATCTTTGGAGATCACAGTCGGGAGGAATTCCCCAACCAACAGAATGTCACAATTGAAATACGATGAACAGAATGAAATCCGCGGCAATAAAGTTGTTGTTTCATCTCGTCTCCACGTCGGGCTTTTATTTTTCTTGGCCGTAATGAACCCATTATGTTTCCATTGGGACGTGACGAATGTTCCTCCTGAGCGTTGTTCTCGCAAACGATCGTTTGGAGACGCGCGCGTTTGGATTACGCACTTATCTGGACGAGGGCGGTCGCCATCATTG
>PIJE02003520.1:22500-30000 GCA_002895965.2 Coryphaenoides rupestris | reverse complement strand
CGCCGTGGCTGCGAGAGATCGAACGTAAGACGCTTAGATTAGCAAGTAAGACGCATTAGATAATTGCAAGAGAGGAGGAACGCCAGACGACACCAGAAAAACCCTTCGTTTGTTGACGGCAAATTCCCTTCTTTTCTTCACAAATATCTCATCATAGGGGGGATGTACAGTATTTAATAGACAGCACAACAACATGGAAGACAATTCCTATTTTCGCGGCTTCATTTGAGCGGGAAAAACACGAACGCGCGCCAAACACGGGCTTCCTGTCATTAGCTCTCTGTTGCCCAGGGGTCACTTCCACCGCGGTAGCCGGTAGAGGTCAAATCTGGTTTGCAATTTCCTCGGCGCGCTTAAAAAACGGATGTCGATAAATGCTAATTATGTGGCTTCGCTGTGTGTGTATATTTATATATATACAGTGACAGTCGAGCTGAGATGACGCACACACACACACACACGCACAGACACACACACGCCACACACACACACACACACACACACACACACACACACACACGCGCGGCAAGGGAGCGGCCTAATCTTATACACTACCACATATTAGCAGGGGAGGGGGTTGATATTCACCGCATCAACTCAGAGATTGAAGTTATGAATAAAAATAAGTGTATATTTGTATCACTGGTTTAAATTGGAACGTGTAACCAGGGGCAACCAGGGGGGGGAACACGCTTCTCGCTGTGCGTGCAAATCGAGGCGATACTTTCAAATCGGACTCAGCGAGGAAATATTGAGCAATTTAGTCCGAACGCCGGCGTGTTTACGAGGAAATACATTACAGCAGTCCAACCATGTGCTATGTAGTTGTGGTTGTGTAGTTTTGTTGTGTAGTTGGAGGTTTACAACACAACAGGATCAGTTAGTTTCTGATTGAACCACCCATGCGATGGCCAAATATAAGTATAAGTATAAGTACACCAAGTATTTTCCAGTGGACTCTTTGGGCTTACAGAAGTGAATGTTCACCATGAGTGGATCACAGGGAGAAAGTCATCCGAGGTTTGAGGTCAAGTTCTGCTGCTTTTGGGCCGACTCACGCTGTTTGGGAGGCGCACATACAGTCAGCCCAGGTGGGGTGTCGAGCCGTACCCCGTGGCGACCGTCTGCCGCAGAAGTATAAATAAAGCTTTAAATATCCCGTGCACATACACACACACACACACACACACACACACACACACACACACAGGGACGGCAATCACATCATAGGGGCGGCCGGATTAGCCGCCGTTTTATAATCAAGGGAGCGGTGCGGTCGTGGATATTAATTAATCAGCGTCCCATATGCTGCTGCTGCTGCTGACAAGAGCAATATAGAGACGGGCTTTATATAGACGCACTCAGTAAGATGACGCCGACGCTGGAATCGGTCGACGTCGGCCGTCGCTGTACGATCTCCCGCCACCGCCGTGTTCTGCTGAAGCGAGCGGCGGCGGTTGGCGGCCATTGTAATGTATTCTGCTCGGTTACTTTTCCCGCTCGGCTTGATTAATGATCCGGGAGAATCTGCTCCTCGCAAAGAGGAAATTATACCAGAATGTGATGTTGGAGGTGATAACAGACTCTAGCTGTTATGAATAACTTATTACTGTTGTTATGCATTCAGAACATACGTGCCTGTCGGCGTGGATTACGTGACCACAGTTTCCACGAGAGGTTTTTACTTGTTTGTTAAAATATGGACTATAACAGCTTTAACTGCTGCTTTTATTTGTTAGCAGTTATGCACATTTCTTTGTAAGGACCGTGTGTTGGCACGTGTGTTGGGTCTTTGCTTTATGCTCGGGCGCTGAAAGTGTCGCGCGACGTTCTCGATTTATGCTTCGGCGAAAGGTTCGGTCGTCTCCATGGTAACCAGACTAATCCAGACTATCCTCCAGTCGTTCTGTCTGCAGTGGCAAAGTTACGTTACCAGGAGCAGAGTACCAGTGAGGAAGTGAAAACTACAATCTCCGTCTCGCTGGCGACGTTAGAAAACCACCCGATCACATCGGCCCGTGACAAAACATGACGAGAACGTTCTCCAGGTACGCGACGTGATGAAAACTTTCCCGTCGAAAAATATGTCGTTTCTGTGCAGCAACGCTTTTGAAAAGCGTCTCAGACTTGACTGTACGTTCACCATAAGCTACAGCTTGGAAGATCCCCGATTGGCTGTCATTGCAGAGAGGAGGACGCACCCTATTGGTCCAGAGCAGACTTGAGGAGGCGGCCAACTGGCCGTCAATAGAAACAAAAGAGTTTCTGCCGCTTCCTGTTTTCTGTTGACACACACACACACACACCACACACGGCACACACGCACACACACACACACACACACACACACACACACACACACACACACACACACACACACACACACAGTGATTCCTGTCTCTCTGTGCGTGTGTGTGTGTGTGTGTGTGTGTGTGTGTGTGTGAGTGTGTGTGTGTGTGTGTGTGTGTGTGAGAGAGAGAGAGAGAGAGAGAGACCTGGGCGTGTCTCATTCTCAATGCCCGCTTAGGCAGCGAGGCACTTTAAATGGAAATGGACTTGACATTTAGGAGAAGATGTAATCAGCGAGCATTAGAAAAACAGCAGATTTTCCCCAACAAAGGCTCCTTCGTCGCTCACTTACCACCGTCCCCCGGTCTTCCTCAGTCTTTCCACAGTTAATACCATTTATCTATTTGTATTTCCTACCTCTATTTCGGTTTCTCTCTGTCTCTCTCTCTCCCTCTCTCTCTCTCTCTCTCGCTCTCTCTCTGTGTCTCTCTCTCTCTCTCTCTCACCCTCGCCCCCTCGCTTGCCCTGTATTTTATTTGTTCTATTTTCCTTTCTCATTTAATCTCGTCTCCTTTCTCCTCGGCTCATCTGTTGGTGTTGTCGTTATTCGAGGGGCAGCAGCAGCAGCAAGCAGCCAGCAAGCGGCGGCGGCGGCGGCGCGCGGCGCGGCGCAGCAGCAGCGGCAGGCAGCACGCGGCGGCGGCAGCAGCAGCAGCGGTAGCAGCAGTGTTAGCAGAAGTGTTAGCCTTGTGCTGTTAAACCATGCAAGACAAGGAGAATAGACAACGATGTTGTTTCATTTGGGAGCTCTGTTCCGCGTCTTGGTCTGAGGTTTAGAACCGAGGAGACCCTCCGTACATCCGGGTGAACACACTGCAGAACCTTACAGCCGCTGGTATTTTTTTTGCACGTACTGTTTTGCTTTGCCGGGTATTGATTGAGCAAAATTCCTCCATCTCAATGTTTCTTCTTTCTCTCTTTTTTCGGCCTTAATTTCCCTGTGTTTGTTGTAGCCGTGGTTCACACACACACACACACACACACACACACACACACACACACACACACACAGAGCGAGCGAGGGCCTGATTTCCTTTGATGCCGCCGTTCTCCTTATGCCATTAACTCGGCTTTCCCCCTCCAACAGATTGCGGTCACGGTTCGGGGAGCGTCGCGCGGCGATAAATAATCAAGAATAATCACCGAGCTGCGTTATGAAATGGCTGTTTCCCAGTAGAAAACGCCATACGTGCGCTGGTGTAAGTGATTGCGGATGGCAACGACGTTCGTCCCGGTTTTTCCACCGCCACAAACATCGGGTGTGTGTGTGTGTGTGTGTGTGTGTGTGTGTGTGTGTGTGTGTGTGTGTGTGTGTGTGTGTCGGTGTGTGTGTAAGGCTATGAGCTTTCAATAGGCGACGGAAAAAAAGTTTTGTTGTTGTGACTCAGACTCTCTGTATTCATCTCTTTGGAGGCGGAAAGGTTTGAGGTTTGATAAACTTGAAAGGGAAGAAGGGATGAAGGTGAAGCCTCCTGTAAACCCGCCGATTCTCGGGGCCGACGAGAATCTCGACGGAGGTTGAGGGAGGAGGGAGAGAGAGCGATGGGGGGTGAGGGCTGAAGTCAGCTCGGATTGTCTTGTAGTGTGGATCTCAAGACATTGAGTGATTTTGCCGCCCCCCCCCCCCCCCCCCCTCTAGAGTCGGCAGGGCAAAGAACCGGGTTTGATATTATCAGGCCCCGACTCGCCGAGACTGAGATCCCCCCGATTAGGCTTGCAACAGCCCAGTGAGATTTGAGATCAAGAATGACCAATGGGGGTTCGAGGTCAAGGTCGATGGCCAATGGGACGTGAGTCTTCATGTGTGTACGCCCCCTCCCACGTTCCCGCTCGCCTACCGACCCGACGGCGAGGCACGCCCGCCGGATCGGATCGCCGAGACCCGTCGCGTACCGCGTGTACTGTACTTGTACGGAGTTGGCCCTGACTTTGAAAGTCGGACAGGATTTAGCGGACACGTTTAAGCGACTTCACTTAAGTATGCGGCGCACACAGAAGGTCGTTAAGGAGCCGGTCGAAATTAGCCGTCTTACTCAAGGATGCGGATTGCTCGCGGGTAGACTGCGGGGATCGAAACCACGACCTTTTGGCCTGGGAGTCGAACTCGCGAGACGAGACGCTGACTGGTGACTCGCCGTCGGCTCGGCGGCGTTTAATTTCCCGCTCGGTCAGACGAAGGCGACGCGTTAAGCCGACGATGAGGCTCACGGGCGAGACAGCCGAGTCTCCCAAGATAGCCGAACCCGCCGCCACGGAGTTCAGTGACATCCGCTGTCTTTAAAGCCATCGGTGTCATGGAATCAGTCAATCTGGAGGAAGGAAACGTACCGTACAGTACGTTTGTGTTCGCTGTCGTGCGGCTGTGGTGTGCGGCGTGTCCGTGCCCTTTCCCGTGCGGCCGTTGTAAATAGTGTCGACGTTACCCAAGGTGACTCCACTGACAAGGATTTAAATTGCCCTGGCATTTAGATTGCTCTGACAATTACAATCTTCATCTCTCACTCTCAATCTCCCTCCTCTCGCTCCCTCCCTCCCTCCCTCCCTCCCTGCCTCCCTCCCTGCCTCCCTCTTGCGCTCTCGCTCTCTCCATCCCCCACAAAGTGACTTTGCTGGGGAATCGCCATTGACATCAATAAGGCACGAGGCAAACAATCGCGTTTTTTATGAATGTCAAACTTAACGCCACGAGAACATTTGCGGGCGACGCGTGAAAAGACGACTTTTAACAGAAGAATACTTTAATTAGTCTCTCTCGGTTCCTTTCTCCTCCGCCTCTTGCTGTCTCTCTCCCGACTCGACGATGGACGAGAGATTTCACATTATTTCGAGAACCGAGCCGGCGGAAGTGCGGCTGAACGTCATTGTTGCGCTGCGGGGAGATGCGGAAGATACCGTCCTTTTTTTTTATACCCAACTTTGATTGATTTAGTTCGCTGACTCGCGCAAAATCGAGCGCTCGCGTTTGTTTTTTCTTCCATCGCTCGATTGGAGACGATTCCCGACCCTTCGTCACGACGTGCGGACGAATGTTTCACGCTCGCGACGCCTCGCCTCGCTTGTACCCACGCTTCAGGCGCGTGGCTTCCTCGCTCTTGTCGAGCGTTGTCATCATCCTCAGGTCATCATTCTGGAAACGCCATCACATCGTCGTTTTCGTCAGCGTTACAGCAGCAGCAGCAGCAGCGCCTTCCCGGCCACGTCGGTGTCGTTGCGTGGGTTTGGATTGTGTCGCCTGTGATGCAATTCCTCCGGACATGTCGTCGACGCCGGCGGCGATGCGGTGGTGTTCCGAGGATAGCGCGGACATTTATAGGAACCCTGCCCCTCTCTGCGACGCCCTGCGACTCTGACAGGTGACAGGTCAACGTGAACTCCGAAATTGAAGACCGAAGGATCGCATGCTCTTGACTAGTTGAGCGGTTACCAATGGCCTTAAGTATGTGAAAGGACTGTTCTTTTGGGTTCAAAATTTATCTAGATTAGATATCTAGAATAGATTCTATTTCCCAGTGCAACGATTGTATCGGTGGAATGAATGGTCTTCTTGGTTAAAGGCCACCATCATAACACCAGTAACATGGCGTCATTAAAACGCTGTGCATCCAATCGGCCGTCGATGTCGGGTCTGAATTCAGGGCCGGCCTTGCGTTTTGTCAGGGAGAACTTTTTCGCCGTTGAAGGACAAGAACTCTGAGCTGCGGGTTAGTGAAGGGAAAATCAAACCACCTTTTCACGGCCAGCATTGACATTTAAGGGGCAGGCTGCTTATTTACTTAACGAGGCGTCGTATCGACCGTCGTATCGACAGCTCATATTTCATCCCTGAGATCGAGGCGGGAGGAGCGCGGACATGCTTACGGTCGGCGTGTACGAGCGGTCGGTCTCCCGACACCGCTTGGGAGGGAGGAGGGAGCAACTCCTGCGCATAAATCGAAGATATTTAAGATATTCAAAAATATATATTTGACATTTTTTGATTTGTTCGTGACGAGAGGCTGCGGTCGCAGACTATACTTAAAACATATATAACACACGCGTACACAGAGGATACACACGGGAATAACACGTGTATATTTTTTTTAATCGTATCGTAGAGTCCAATGGTTCGGTCCAATGGTTCGGTTTTGTAAACGCAACACGTGATCGGCGATGACACCGCGGCTCTCGCCTTCGAAACGACGGCGAAGCGAGTCGGCGAAGTCTCGGGAGGCGGCGCCGACCCGTCGATGACTCCTTCACCGTTTCACCTCTCGTCTCTCTCTTCCCTCCTCTGAACTCCCGCTAAGACCTTTTACTTAGCGGCTGAGACGGTGTTAGCGCTCTGACAAGGAGTTGCCTTTCAACTTCCTTTGAAACCGCGCCGGAGAGGCCGTCGGCGCGGCCAAGAAAGACCGTCGGAAACATGTTGGATTGTGGGAATTTGATGTTACGTCGAAATATATAAATGGAACTGTAAAGCAGACATCATTGGCAGGCTATTGTGTTGACTATACTATACTATACTATACTATACTATACTATACTATGCTATACTATACTATACTGATGTAGACATTGTCTATCAGTATCGTATATTTAAATTCTTTACATTGTACCGAGCGTATTTCATGGGTCCTTTCAGGCGATTAATACACCGGAACACATTTGTTGTTCTCCAGATCATCATAAATCTAAACCGGCTTCTTATCAAAAAAGAAATGTGTGATCTACGGTCCAAACAATGGAAAGAACGTGCCAGATTTCAAGACGGAGAACTAACCTCGGCGTGAAAGTATTTTGCCGGGAAAACACTGCACACGTAATGTGGAACAAAAAGGACACATACACGTATAACTTGGCACGTGTCGCGTCGTGGGGAATATGAACAACATTTCGGGATCATTTCGCCAACAGATGTGTTGGAAAAGCAGCCGGGCCTCTCCAAACTGAAGCGGTACCTACCTCCCCCCCCGCCGCCCCCCCCCCCCCGGCCCCCCCCCTCCCCCGCCGGCTGACCCCCCCAGGTCCAGGGGTTAATTAGGAGCAGGTGTGCCTCTACAAGCAGCTGGGTCTCCGCTGGCTCCACAACCCGGGCACACCCCTGCTCACACACACATCACCATCACCATCGCCATCGCCGCCATCATCACCATCATCATCATCATCATCATC
>PIJE02003520.1:7500-17500 GCA_002895965.2 Coryphaenoides rupestris | reverse complement strand
AGATTACGATATATTGTCGGATTCCAATATTTCGATTGCATAATTACATTGATGGCACACGCGGTTGCCAGGTGCAAATTCAGATACCCGACGTCGGACGGAGCTTATTATTAAGGGGAGACCAGCGGCAGGGGGGAGTTCCTCCGTCACGCCGCCGACGCCTCTCGCCTTCACTTCACTTTCTCTGAGTAACTTATGAATCTGGAAATAATCTGTGTGTCCCAAAACCACCGTGGGCAAGTATTTTAGGCTTTAATACAAAACCCACAGCTCACCCACTCACTTTCACTCACTTAGAATCAATCGTTCCCCCTCACTTAGTTCAGACGTCTTCTCTCCCAATCATGCGCTCATCACCCACTCCCTCGCTTACAGTCTTACTCACACACACACCACAAGACACACACACACCACAACACACACAACACACACACACACACACAACACAACACACACACACACAACACACAGCAACACAACACACACAACACACACACACACAACACACACAACACACACACACATCACACACAACACACACAACACAGCACACACACACAACAACACACACACACACAACACACACAAACACACACACACAAACACAAACAGGACATAATAGAATACTTTGTGAAGTCGGGAACAGGAAGGTACCTCGGACCAGAGGCACACATAAGTTGATCTCTCTCTCTCTCTCTCTCTCTCTCTCTTCTCTCTCTCTCTCTCTCTCTCTCTCTCTTCTCTCTCTACCTCTTCCTCTCTCTCTCTCTCTCTACCTCTCATCCTCTCTCTATCTCCGCTCCAATTAATTGTCCAGTGTTACCTCTGGAATATATTCGTCGTCTGTCACTAAACAACATACCTAATGGCTTGTGTTCATCAGCTACGACCACAATGTTATGTTTTGCACGACTCTCATACACTGAGTAAAGCCAAACGCTGCTCAGAACGACATGTCTGCTCGCATCCCAGCCGCTGATGCAGACAACTTAGCAATTACGAGAAGTCGTTCTATTTGTCTCTTAAATATGAATGCTCCAAAACAGCTCTGTTCCTATCTTTACGTACCACACAGTGATATATTACCGTCTCCTCTCTGTAAGTCGCTTTGGGATAAAAGTGTCTGACAAATGCCCTCAATGTAAATGTAAATGTAAACGTAAATGTAATACACTGTGAGCCAACGACCGCAACGAGGGTCGAAAAAGTAAATCACGTCGAACCCTAAATCGCTTCCTTCTCATCACGGGCGTCTCTCAGGGGGGGCCGCGGAGGGCGGGCGTTGAAGACGAACAGTTTAATGATAACTGAAGATCTCTGAACAATAACTTGGAGGCGTGTGGTGGTGGTTGGTGGTGGGTGGTGGTGGGCGGCGATGGCGAGCATTAGAAGCTGGCTGTTAGCTAGATGCTACTCCCCCCCAAAAAACATAAAAATAAAACAACAAATAAAACAAAACCCACTTGCTACTCCGGCCCTGCTTTCACCTCAAGTCGCAATAGGTGGCTCCCCCCCCCCCAAACCCCCCCCGGCGGTTAGGACACCTCGATATCGCTTAATGATGTGGGCAAGAGAGGGACAGTAGGAAAACCTACTTACGAAAACTCCACCATCAAGCAACCGATTGATTTGATTATGTTGTTTGTTCCTTGCTCCTATTCCCCCTCCTCCTCCTCCTCCTCCTCCTCCTCCTATCCTCCTCCTGTATTCTCCTCCTCCTCCATTATCGCCAGCACGGTAATAGAAAAAAATAAACCGAAAACAAACATAGAAAACGTTCAAGAGTTAGACCATTTAAGACCGATTCCCGGTGGCTTAGCGGGTGGTGTGGTAGGCAAAGTTGGCGCGTAGGAAGGTGACGACTGAACGGCGAAGCCAATACGAATAATGTGGTAACAAGGTGGTGAGCAATCTTAAATAAAAAAAAATAAACAAAAACGGGATTGGCTAAAGGTATAAAAAACAAAGGTGGCAATGAACGGAATGAAGGACGAGTGACGAAGAAGAAGGTGAGAAGAATGGCAAGTGGAAGAAGCGAAGTGTAGGAGATGGTGGAGGCAAAAACAATGGATGACGGGACGGGGAGAGAAAAAGCAAATAGATGAAAACGGTGGTAAAGGTGGCAAAGAAATAAACGATGGCTAGGATGGGAGACACCAGGTAAGGTGGGAAGGATGTGAGAGAGGAGTAGGAAGGTAGGATGGTGTGGCTAGGATAAAGGTATGGTAGCGGAAAGAAACGTGAAAAGGAGAAAAAGAGGAGAGGAGCGCAAGGATGGTAGTACTACAAAAAGTGGCAGATAGGCTGGGGGTGGTGCGCAGGGACACGAAACAAGTGACGAGAGGGAAGGAAGGCAGGATGGTATTATGTGTGGCATAATTAGGTGGTTGGTGGTAGGAAGGGAAGGTGCGGGAAGAAAAAAGGTAAAGTATGGAGAAGTGGAGGAGGTATAGGTAGGTGGCGTTCGGGTGGTGAAAAAATAAAAAAAAAAAAAAAAAAATAATAGCACTAACAAGGTAAGAGGTGCGCGAAGGGGAGGAAGTGCGAGGGCTCAACAAGAGGAATTCCGGCGGTGGTGAAGTGGAGGCGAATTGTGACGGATGAGAGAGAGGTCAAAAAAAATAAAAACACTTTACACAGCACAGGAGGAGCGTAGAGGAGGGAGGAGGAGGAGGAGGGGAGGAGGGAGGAGGAGGAGGATGAGGAGGAGAGGGAGAGAGAGGAAGGAGGAGGGAGGGAGGGGAGAGGAGAAGAGGGGAGGAGAGGAGAGAGGAGGGGAGGAGGGAGGAGGAGGGGAGGAGGAGAGGGAAGGAAGGGGGAGAGAGGAGAAAGGGGGGGTGAGGGAGGGAGGGAAGAGGGGAGGAGAGGAGGAGAGAGGAGAGGGGGGAGGAGGAGGAGGAGGAGGAGGAAAGGGGAGGTGGTGGGGGGAGGAGGAGGAGGCAACGGTGAGGAGGAGGAGAACGCATAAGGTGCACGGAGATGCTCGGGATCACTCTGAGGTTTTTAGGCTGAATATAACGCCTTTGTTCAGTGACAATCCTAATAGAGGAGGGAAGAGGAGGAGGAGGTGAGGGGGGGAGGAGGAGAGAGGGCGTAGGGGAGGGTGCTGAACCACCAGCAGTGAGGCCAATTAGTCACGACGAGACGTCACCGCGGCATCCACACGTGGGAGTGTGGAGAGATAGATCGGCGCGAAGATCATCAACTCCCCTCCCGGGGCACTGAACCACACCTGTGTGGACACTCCCACTTGTGATGTCACCGGTGGATCTATATACGTATATATATATATATATGTGTGTGTGTGTGTGTGTGTGTGTGTAAATGGCTCATAATAACTCATCAGCCTCACGCCTGGTGGTGAAATTGAGGCCACTGAAAGCCCCTCGTTAGGAGGCTTTTATTTGGACGGCTGCCACCCGTACGGCATCGCGCCTTCTGCTGCCAAGATGATGATGATGATGATGATGATGATGGCGGTGATGATGGCGGCGATGGCGATGGCGATGGTGATGTGTGTGTGTGTGAGCAGGGGTGGGCCCGGGTTGTGGAGCCAGCGGAGACCCAGCTGCTTGTAGAGGCACACCTGCTCCTAATTAACCCCTGGACCTGGGGGGGTCAGCCGGCGGGGGAGGGGGCCGGGGGGGGGGCGGCGGGGGGGGAGGTAGGTACCGCTTCAGTTTGGAGAGGCCCGGCTGCTTTTCCAACACATCTGTTGGCGAAATGATCCCGAAATGTTGTTCATATTCCCCACGACGCGACACGTGCCAAGTTATACGTGTATGTGTCCTTTTTGTTCCACATTACGTGTGCAGTGTTTTCCCGGCAAAATACTTTCACGCCGAGGTTAGTTCTCCGTCTTGAATCTGGCAAACTTCACACAGCGACAAACCACACACACACGCACACACACACACGCACACACACACACGCACACACACACACACACACACACACACAATACTCTTTTAGTATTGGACTACATGCTGCGTTCTGTTCCATATTCCAGGAATAAAGGACTTTAAATCTGTCTTGGCATTAACATTAACATCTGAACATTCATGCACTTCAGAAGTACTTTTCTGACATATAGACCATTCATGGAACTTCCTATATACAGTATATACAGTATATACATATATACTGTATATGTTTAACAAATGTTTAGGATTGTTGCAGAGCCTAAATATTAAGATAAGATGTTGTAAGATCATCCCTTACAAAACATGAAGTATTCACCGATCCTCAACTCATACAGAATTCAACAGCAAAGAAATTTGAGATATAATTTGTCAAAGAAAAGCTGGAATAACAGGCTTGAATAATTGAGCTAAAAATCGAGTCTTATATAAAACTTGATAGCCGCTGCTGTCGTCGGCCGAAAACAAAACTAACGTTTGGTGGTTAAACTGGGGCGAGCGTTGTGCATCAATACTCTTTGCTCGATGACAGAGGAGGATGTGTCAGAAGTATAAATCATACAGACTCACACAATGAGTATGGATCGCTGCGTCGCCGAGTCTCGCCTCTCTCTGTGTGTGTGTGTGTGTGTGTGTGTGCAGAGAAAAGTGCCGCGGAAGAACAATCTTTAGATTCAGAGCTGAGATGAACGCGACATTAAAGGGACGGTGACACGAAGAGAAGACAACCTGCCTGTGGTTTGACGGCTGAACTTCAAAATAACAGCGGAGGCCAGCGGAGGCCTCTAAGACGTACTAACTGAGAGGCTGACTGACCGACGACACTGTATTCATGGTCAGGGGCCGGACTAGTTCTGATCATTCTAGATCGGTCTACCAGCCTATACCCAGTGGACTGTACCGTACCGACAGGTAAACTGATCTAGTCAGCACACATCTAGGTGGACATTCCCACTTGTGATGTCACCACACTGGTAGTCACACGGCGATTGTGACTAACACCCGGTGGCATAACGTGTCCCCTTTGACGGGAAAAAAAATGGAGTCCATCTGCGTTGGTTTCGTCTGCTGCTTTGTCGTTCTTCAACCTACTGTACTTTGACGCCATTATGTCCATCCGGTCCAATCATTTCTACCAAATGTGAACGTCCTGCAGGGTCGTCTTCTACTCAAGAACATTCTATCCCGTTCCATGAGAATCGACAGCAATGCCCGCACAAAGTCGGCAGAACGGCTGAATACTACGACACTACTTGGACATGCGATCGGGGTCGTCGTCGTCGTCGGAGGACCGGCCCTTACATTACGCACGCACACAATTTAGACACGGTGTAACACACACAGTGTACACTGGGATTAATAATGTGCATAATAATAATAATAATGCGAATAAAGGTCAGCGCCCTTGTGTGGTTCTATTCATTCCATAAATGTGGAATGAGGGGCAGTTAATCACCACGCCGACTCATGAATAGGAAATACAAAATGTTTAGAGTTTTGTTAAAGCGCTCGCCTGTAGCCTACAACTCGCGACACAATGGTACACACACACACACACACACATACACGTACTAGTGTCTTGTTTTACGACGATCGATTGTCGCCGATACCAATCATCCGCTCGTCGATCGATCAGCCGAGTTGATCGATTGATTCGAGCTCATCGGGTGATCGGTTGAGAGCGGGTCGTCCCCCGTGTGTCACGTGACTCCGCGGGGGGGGACACACACAAGGAAGCTTCTTTCACGACAAACCCAAGATTGTATGCTAACACACAGTATAGTGTGTGTGTTGCGCTGACACATACTGTATGAGGAGCCGTGTGTGGCTCTCCGGAGAGGGAGGAGCCGGCACACCCGGGACGAGACTCGAGGCGTCTTCCCGAAGGCCCG
The DNA here is from genome assembly GCA_002895965.2 of Coryphaenoides rupestris. Taxonomy (NCBI): domain Eukaryota; kingdom Metazoa; phylum Chordata; class Actinopteri; order Gadiformes; family Macrouridae; genus Coryphaenoides; species Coryphaenoides rupestris. The sequence continues at coordinate 11,688 of PIJE02003520.1, read as the reverse complement.
TTAAAGAATGTTCTGGAAGACACCATATTGCTCCGCGTTTTTTTATGCCAGCGACTTAATGGTGTGTGAAGACTTAGAAGTTAGTTACTCAGACAAGCTGCTGGGATCAGAAGTGTGTGTGTGTGTGATGTGTGTGTGTGTGTGTGTGTGTGTGTGTGTGTGTGCGTGTGTGTGTGTGTGTGTGTGTGTGTGCATGTTTTAGTGTGTGTGCGTGTGTGTGTGGGGTGTTGTGTGCATGTTTTTATATGTATGTGGGCCACCTGGTTTGCGTGTGTTGGAGCGCCTGTGTGTGTGGCTGTGTGTGGTGGAATGTGGTCCCTTGTGTGTGTGGTGTGTGTAGCGCGTGGTGTGTGTGCGTGTGTGGGCATGGGTGTGTGTGTGTGTGCATATTTTAGTGTGTGTGCGCCTGTTTTGGTGTGTGGCGTGTGTTCTGTGTGGCATAGTGTGTGCGTGTGGTGTGTGTGCACATGTTTTAGTGTGTGCGTGTGTGTCGTGTCTGTGTGCATGTTTTTATATGTGTGTGCACCTGTTTGGTGTGTGTGTATGCGTGTGCGTGTGTGTGTGTCTGCGCATGTGTGTGCGTGTGTGTGTGTGCGCATGTTTTAGTGTGTGTGCATGTGTAAGTGTGTGTGTGTCTGTGTGCATGTTTTTATATGTGTGTGCACCTGTTTGGTGTGTGTGTGTGTGCGTGTGCGTGTGTGTATATGTGTGCGCGCATGTTTAGTTGATGCATGTGTGTATGCTTTTGTGTGTGCATGTGTGTGTGTCTCTGTGTGTGTGTATGTGTGTGCATCGTGTGTGTCTGTGTGTGTGTGCTTTTGCGTGTGCATGTGTGTGTGGTGTGCATGTGTGTGTGTAGCACAGCACTATACCCAAGAGAGAGCTCTCTGTATCTCTGCTGCTTCAGGCGTTGAGCTGGAGCGTCTGGGTCTGTTCTTGTGTCCTCCAAGCCACAGCTCGGATGTTTCAGAGGCTTCACCTGGAAGGCTCCGGTCGACGCCATTTGTCGTCATTTCAGGCATCAATGGCGTCTCAAAATATGTGTCGCCTTAATTAATCCCTTAATTAATGAGTCCTTCCCTCACGGTATCTCTGTGTGTGTGTGTGTGTGTGTGTGTGTGTGTGTTGTGTGCGTGTGTGTGTGTGTGTGTGTGTGTGTGTGTGTTGTGAACTACACGTGAAGTATTTAAAATGACTAAGTATGTTCACAGCATGTCTTTCATCAGCTGTTAATAGAGTGGTAGACAGCTATCCACACACACACACACACACACACACACACCACACACACACACACACACACACACACGCGCACGCACACACACTCTCTGAACCAAACTCACACACTGCAACACAACCACACACGCACATGCAAACACGTACACACACAAAGACCCACTCACGATATTCTACGTTATATATTAATATTCATACACATGCTCATTCACACACACACACACACACACACACACACACACACACACACACACACACACACACACACACACACACAAGAATAAAACACACGCACAAGCACAGACACAAAGATTCACTCACACAACAATATTCAACACGCGACCGAGCACACACACACACACAGCACGCACGAACACCACAACACACACCACACACACACATCACACACACACACACACACACACACACATCACACACACACATCACGCAGCCCCCCGAGCGGGAGATGAGACAAATTCTATTAAGGCAGACGAGCATCGGGGCTTGACAGGATGGTGGGTTTTACACCTCCACCAATAAACAGTTGAATTATGACAAACTTTCTGCGGCGCGTCTCCACGGCAAACGAAATGACAACATAATTGAGGCTTCTTCTTCGTCGTCGTCGCCGTCGTCATCATTATTATTATTATTATTATTATCATCATGACGCTGGATCGCTGCTCTCTTGTGGATGACAGAAACACGTCCTCCTCGTCACTCTCTGAGGCGTCAACTCTCCCCGCACTCTTCAGAACATCAGGAGTTTAACCGGGAGTACCCAGCTTCTGTGGTCATTATTATATTAGTTTTATTATATTAGTTTTGTTTTCATTTTTCATTATACAATGACCTACGTATGTCTGAATACATCTTAATACAACATTGAGGGTTTCAAATCACGGTGGTGTTGGCAGCTGTGGTGTTGGTGGTGATGATGAGGATGAGGATGAGGATGAGGATGAGGATGAGGACGGTTTGTAAACCGTTTCACAATCGTCCAAGTGGGAATGTCCACCGAGATGTACGCTGACGAGACAGTTTCACCGGTTGGTTACAGTCCAGTACAGTCCAGTACAGTACAGTTACAGTCCACTGGGTCGGCTGGTAGACTGGTATCGAGTAAATCATACATGCGTCGTCATGGAGATCTCATCAGCCGTGCCAGTAGTCAAGCTTGAGCTTGGCAACGCCATGGCAACATGTCAGGTGTGTCTGGTATCCATGGCAGTGATTGGTGATGCTCAATAAATCGGGGCATACAGACAGACACACACACACACACACACACACACACACACACACACACACACACACACACACACACACACACATACATACTGTACACATGAGGCAATAGCGCATTAGCTCGTGGATAGCATTATATGCCATTATCAGCCATAACATGGACAATGCTGGCTCGTAGTTTCCAGGAGTTTGTTAGTCTTCTCACGGTGTTTATTTTCCAGTGTCTGGGAGATGTGGAGGAAAAGGAGAGTTTGAGGCAAAAGTTTCAAAGAGAGTTAGAGGGAGAGAGGTAAACGCTTCCCGGATGTGAAGTGAGAACGAGAGTGCTAGAAGGTTGAGAGAGAGAGGGCAGAGAGTAGGGAGGCGAGGAGAGGAGAGAGAGAGAGGGGAGAGGGAGAGAGGCAGAGCAGGCGAGAATAGGAGAGAGAGGAGACGAGAGAGAGAGAGAGAGAGAGCAGGAGAGAGGAGAGAGAGGCAGAGAGGAGGGAGGAGAGAAAGAACGCGAGGCAGAGAGAGAGCAGAGAGAGAGATGTAGAGTATGTATGGGAGTGGGGAGACGAGAGGGGAGAGAGAGAGAGGGCAGAGGTGACGAGAGAGGGAGAGAGAGAGAGGCAGAGCAGAGAGAGGCAGAGAGAGGCAAGAGAGAGGAGGGAGAGAGAGAGCGAGAGAGAGGAGAGAGAGAGAGAGATGAGAGAGGAGTAGAGAAGAGAGAGAGGTCAAGAGAGAGCAGGAGAGAGGAGAGAGAGAGAGAGAAGAGGAGGAGAGAGAGAGAGAGCACGGAGAGAGATTATTTTGCTGTCTGTGTTTCCTGGGACGTTTGAGGGCGAGCTGAGGCCCAGAGCGAGAGAGTGTGTGTGTGTGTGTGTGTGTGTGTGTTGTGCGGTGTGCGCGTGTGTGTGTGTGTGCGTGTGTGTGTGTGTGTGTGTGTGTGCAGGTAAGAAGTCATAGAGGAGCATTAGCGACAGACGCGCAGGCGAGCTTGCAGACGATTGAGGGAACATCGAGGAGGCGGCGAGAGAGAGAGGCTGAGATCCACATGTAATCCCGGGCCGCCGCTTGTGTGTCTGGAGTCCGAAGCCGCCGCGGAAAAAAACCACCACAAAACAAAACCCCATCGATGGCACAGATCGTCGTCCATCTTGTGTCACCTGGCCTCACCTCTTCTCTCCGCCGCGTCATCGTTTGTTTTCTCGTTCTTTTTTGTGTGTTTGTGTACGAACCTCTGTTGTCGGAGACATTTTCAGTTTAAATGAGTTGAACGTGTGCTACAGGAGCACAGATAACTTGGTTTCAATTTAGGATCTTTTATTTTGAAAGAACTCTTATTTTGGTAGTTGAGTGAGAAGGCCTTGAGCTTTAAGATGGCCGACGCTCACCTTTGACCTTGGGAACTTAGAACAAAGGAAGACGTAAGGGCAAATTAACTTACGGCTATTAGACCTTTTGGACTATAACTAACTATAAGACCTTTGGCTAACAACCTTTGGTTACTTTGGACTACCTTTACTAGATTTTGTTAGTTTTGGATCTACTTACCCACTTTGTTTGGATCATTGGGATCTACTGGAATGTTCCTTTGTTTGCTTCAATCCATCTGCTTACTCACGCATGCCTGCTGCACCTGCCTGCCCCGTGCCTACCCTTCATGCTGCCCTGCTTACTTCTCTGCCTCCAACCATCCATCTTCATCCATAAAGGTACAAA
>PIJE02003520.1:0-2500 GCA_002895965.2 Coryphaenoides rupestris | reverse complement strand
GTCTGTGTCTGTATTTGTGTGTGTTTAGTCAGCTCTGAGGGCTATGTCCATGTTAACTGTTACACTTTACTGCCCTTTTAACTGCCACCCCTTAATCCATCCATTAATTCATGAATTCATCCATTAATCCATTCATCCACATCCATGTTGTTGTTGTTATTTTATTTGTATTATTCTATTGTTTATTTCTCTGTTGTTCATTATTCTATTGCTATGCAACCTCTGACACAAGAATTTCCCTCGGGATTAATAAAGTTTTATCTTATCTTATCATCAGCTATCCAACAATCCATCTAACCATCCTTCCATCCACACACATGTATCCATCTATCCATTCATCTGTCCTTCCTTCCAACCATCCACCCGTCATCCATCCGTCTGTCCGCCTATCCGTCCATCCATCACTGATTCTGGAGTCCTTGAAGGAACTGCCTGGCTGCAGTCGGCTCCTCCTGCTGGATCTCTGTCAGAACTCCAGAACACCTTCCTTCAAGTGAACACCTCTCCTCTGGGTGGCTGGGGAGCACACCTAGCCTCTCCTAACACACCTAGCCTCTCCTAACACACCTAGCCTCTCCTAACACACCTAGCCTCTCCGTACACTCCTAGCCTCTCCTAACACACCTAGCCTCTCCTAACACACCTAGCCTCTCCTAACACTCCTAGCCTCTCCTAACACTCCTAGCCTCTCCTAACACACCTAGCCTCTCCTAACACACCTAGCCTCTCCTAACACACCTAGCCTCTCCTAACACACCTAGCCTCTCCTAACACACCTAGCCTCTCCTAACACACCTAGCCTCTCCTAACACACCTAGCCTCTCCTAACACACCTAGCCTCTCCTAACACACCTAGCCTCTCCTAACACACCTAGCCTCTCCTAACACACCTAGCCTCTCCTAACACACCTAGCCTCTCCTAACACACCTAGCCTCTCCTAACACACCTAGCCTCTCCTAACACACCTAGCCTCTCCTAACACACCTAGCCTCTCCTAACACACCTAGCCTCTCCTAACACACCTAGCCTCTCCTAACACTCCTAGCCTCTCCTAACACACCTAGCCTCTCCTAACACACCTAGCCTCTCCTAACACACCTAGCCTCTCCTAACACACCTAGCCTCTCCTAACACACCTAGCCTCTCCTAACACACCTAGCCTCTCCTAACACACCTAGCCTCTCCTAACACACCTAGCCTCTCCTAACACTCCTAGCCTCTCCTAACACACCTAGCCTCTCCTAACACACCTAGCCTCTCCGTACACACCTAGCCTCTCCTAACACACCTAGCCTCTCCTAACACACCTAGCCTCTCCTAACACTCCTAGCCTCTCCTAACACACCTAGCCTCTCCTAACACACCTAGCCTCTCCTAACACACCTAGCCTCTCCTAACACACCTAGCCTCTCCTAACACTCCTAGCCTCTCCTAACACACCTAGCCTCTCCTAACACACCTAGCCTCTCCTAACACTCCTAGCCTCTCCTAACACACCTAGCCTCTCCTAACACTCCTAGCCTCTCCTAACACTCCTAGCCTCTCCTAACACACCTAGCCTCTCCTAACACACCTAGCCTCTCCTAACACACCTAGCCTCTCCTAACACACCTAGCCTCTCCTAACACACCTAGCCTCTCCTAACACACCTAGCCTCTCCTAACACACCTAGCCTCTCCTAACACTCCTAGCCTCTCCTAACACTCCTAGCCTCTCCTAACACACCTAGCCTCTCCTAACACACCTAGCCTCTCCTAACACTCCTAGCCTCTCCTAACACACCTAGCCTCTCCTAACACTCCTAGCCTCTCCGTACACTCCTAGCCTCTCCTAACACACCTAGCCTCTCCTAACACACCTAGCCTCTCCTAACACACCTAGCCTCTCCTAACACACCTAGCCTCTCCTAACACACCTAGCCTCTCCTAACACACCTAGCCTCTCCTAACACACCTAGCCTCTCCTAACACACCTAGCCTCTCCTAACACACCTAGCCTCTCCTAACACTCCTAGCCTCTCCTAACACTCCTAGCCTCTCCTAACACACCTAGCCTCTCCTAACACACCTAGCCTCTCCTAACACACCTAGCCTCTCCTAACACACCTAGCCTCTCCTAACACACCTAGCCTCTCCTAACACTCCTAGCCTCTCCTAACACACCTAGCCTCTCCTAACACACCTAGCCTCTCCTAACACTCCTAGCCTCTCCTAACACTCCTAGCCTCTCCTAACACACCTAGCCTCTCCTAACACACCTAGCCTCTCCTAACACACCTAGCCTCTCCTAACACTCCTAGCCTCTCCTAACACACCTAGCCTCTCCTAACACACCTAGCCTCTCCTAACACACCTAGCCTCTCCTAACACACCTAGCCTCTCCTAACACACCTAGCCTCTCCTAACACACCTAGCCTCTCCTAACACACCTAGCCTCTCCGTACACTCCTAGCCTCTCCGTACACTCCTAGCCTCTCCTAACACACCTAGCCTTCCGTAC
>PIJE02003519.1:7500-38518 GCA_002895965.2 Coryphaenoides rupestris | reverse complement strand
AAAAGAAGAGAGCTTCCAAGGACACAGGCAGGCTTGTCGTGGAAAGGTTGTTAAAATGACATGACAGAGCACATGGTTTGAGATTAGCATATGCTAGGTCCCTGAGTGTGTGTGTGCTGGTGGTGACTTAACCTGTGGTGCACTGATTAGCCAACTCAAACTGAGCCAGGTGAGGCTGTTAGCCCCACCCACCCCGGACTCTAAATGGGTCAGGTGAGGCTGTAGCCCCACCCACCCCAGACTCTAACTGGGCCAGGTGAGGCTGTAGCCCCACCCACCCCAGACTCTAACTGGGCCAGGTGAGGCTGTAGCCCCACCCCCAGACTCTAACTGGGCCAGGTGAGGCCAATTAAGCCAGCCAGCCACCAACCACACACACCACACATTCCCACAGTAAAAATTGGTTTTGCTATGGTTATGCAAAATTGTAAGGTAATTCCACCTGAGGAAAAATAATTAATATACCCTTAATACAATTTAGTAAATCGGAATAGTAGCATAGTAGTAACTTTGGTAAATATTTCCAATCAGAGCATATCACTTTTACTTTAAAGAAAATATATTCTAGGGGATACATTAGTGTGTGTGTGTGTGTGTGTGTGGTACTTTTGTGTATTTGTGAGTGTGTGTGGGTCAGGTGTGTGGATGTGATTGTGTTCTATGTGTGTATGGCTTCACACCACTGAGCTACTACTGCTACCTCTCTGCCATGTTGTCTGGTTGATCCCCGGCTCCCGTCCTCCTCCAGAGTGATCGGACAGGAACAGGAAATGACACGACGATACAACTGGGGAGTGAACCGCCTCAATCAGCAGCGGCGTGAGCCCGTCGTCGTCGTCGTCGTGGCGATAACATCCCCGTCCCCGACACCTCCTCGTTAAACCAGAACACGGGTTCTTCGCAGATTACGTCGGGACGCTCGCGTGTCGAACACAGAGCCGATTAGCCCTCCGGACGACGAGGCTCCTTTGTGGAGGGGGGGCTGTCGGGACGCGAGGCGAACGATAAAGAAGCGTTTGACCAATTTAAATCATTAACACAACAGCCGATTCATAATAAAGGGATTTATTATTCCCCCTCCCCGTAGCCGGGACACAATTTGGTTATCAACAAAGGGCCCTGTGTTCTCGCCTCGCCTCGCCGCTAATGGAGGAGAGGAAATCCGTTCACGCTGGTTGAAGACCTGACACAAAGCAACTGCTGAATGCGGGAGAATCTGCAGCTTAATTGATTATTTGCACGTCGCCGTATATCTGCAAGGTGCAGCCTGCTGCCCAGGGGAAATAATGTAAAGCAGATAACAAGATGAAATGTGGGAGAATTGCTTTCTACCCTTTTTATTAATCCGCCCCTCTCTCTCTCTCTCTCTCTCTCTCTCTCTCTCTCTCTCTCTCTCTCTCTCTCTTCCCGCCCGTTCCGGTCCAGCATCGCCCACCGTCTTGATTTCTTCAGGTTTTTGTATTGTTATTTTATTTTATTTTAGAAGCTCAGCCCCAGACGCACGTCTTCCAAGAACCGCCGGCTCCTAAAGAGACGTTTAAGTGTCTCAGGTTCAGATTGTGGCAGCGAAGGGTTTTCTGTGGTAGAGTTTGACTTCTGAATAACAACAATAAGACGTTGTGGCTCGATCGCTCACGTCTCTGTGTGTGGAGCATTTAATTATTACTCTCTCTCTCTCTCTCCACCGCTTTCTCTCTCTCTTCATTATTCTCTCTCTCTCTGTCTCTTTGTTATTCTCTCACTCTCTCTCCATCACTTTCTCTCTCTTTGTTATTCTCTCACTCTCTTCGTTGTTCTCTCTCTCTCTCTTTGTTATTCTCTCTCTCTCTCTTCGTTATTCTCCCTCTCTCTCTCTCTCTCTCTCTCTCTCTCTCTCTCTCTCTCTCTCTAATGAGTCCATTCATTATGTTGTTGTTTTGCAGGGCGGCCATTTTGTTTCTCCATCTCAAGGTTGTTTTTCAATGCGCCGTTCCTCGCAATTTTCTCTCCACCGCCTCGTTGATGTCGACGCGTTTAGAAAAAGGTCATTTTATATTGTGGCTTATTTTTCCCGCCCCGGCGACAACACCAGAGCGACCCTGAACGTGGCCGCCGCTGCGACGGCACCGCCGGTCACGGCCGCGTTGTGTCCTCGTCTGTTGATTCAAACCGCTGGAGTTTCTCTGTGAAGGTTTCTGTTCTCCCTGGCGGTCGCTCCACCTCACCGAGTGGAACTTTCTAGCAGGAGAAGACTTTCGAAGACCTGAGAGCGGGTTGGATGATCTATGGCCACAACTTCCTATGGGCTGATATACTGTCGGTCATTCAATATCTCGGATAACAATATATTGCTTCTATATATCCTTTTATATATTTTGTAGATATATTTTTTGAATTGTTTTGGCATTTTTGTATTGGATTTCTATGTTTAGAATCTGTTAAGGTCAATTTTTTACTCTGTTCATTACTTTAATGTTCCATGTTCAAGGTTTAAGGAAATAAAGCTGTTTCTGATTCTGATATTTGTCATGATATCGCATTTTTTCTGGCAATGCATTAAATAACATTCATAAAATAACCACATTATGAAGCCTATTTTTGCATACGTCTGAATACACATACATTTTGATAAATTATAAATCCATTAGTAATGTGGATGAATGACTAAGTGGCTGAAGGCAAATAATAGAACGGCTGAAACGGTCTGGTAAGTTCGGAAAAGTACATCGCTTTACTGTAACGCAGCCTTTAAAACCAGGAAAAGAAAAAGCCATATCACGATACTACGATATCCAAAACCCAAAGACGATATCTAGTCTCGTATCACGATATCGATATAATATCAATTAATTGCCCTGCATCCCTACTTTGCACCTCTTCAATCTGCATCTCATAATCAAAGGCTATGAGCGTAGCTTCTATATCGCAGTACAGAGTGTGTGCTGTCTTCATGGGTTCTATGAGCTTATGAACAAACCAGTGAACCTCTGAGCCTTTTGGATGAACGCTTCACACACTTAATCCACGCATCTCTTGTTGGTTCAGACCCTCCGTCTGCACTGAGGCGAGGACAACAGCGGTGATGGATCTCAACGAAGCTCAATAATCTGACCCGTGCCACAGAGAGAGAATGTCTGAGGTTTGGCACGTCGTCAATATGAATTAGCTCTGCATCGGTGAACCAATCATCTCTTGTCAAGGCCTGTCAACAATCAACACGCCGACCTGGTGATGTTCAGATACACACCGCTCTACCGCTCTACCGCTCTACCGTCGATCACATCCTTAGCTCACCTGGAAATAAACCCTCGACGTTAAACTTGAAACATATTTACCGAGGCTTCTTCTTGAAAGGTAGCCGAGACGGCAAACTGTTTCTACCGTCGGGAGCCGGGTTATTGTTTCATTTTGTTGATTTCGTTTTGTGTTTTTCCGCGGTTGACTGCGTCGGCGTTCGGCCACGCGGGGGTCTTCCACGATAACGGCGCGCTCCTCAGCTGGGGGAGCGGCCCGCCTTGTGTTGGAGATCTGCTTCTGTCAGATTCCCTCGTTAGAGAGACGCCGAGCAGCGGAGTGAGAGGACCAGACGACGGGCGACACGACCGCTGTCTCCTGTGAGCCTCCGGAAACAGCGAGGAGGACCCAGCCAGTTTATTTACTGGTGTTTGTTTGTGTGGTTTGTGTGGTTTGTGTGGTGGTGTGTGGTGTGGTGTGTTGGAGGAGAGTGAGTTGATACCGATCGCGGCGGCAAAGCGGCTATTCAACAGAACACAGGCTTGGGGTTCAGAGGCTTCGTATTCGGGAAGTGCAGTGCGGTGCTGTTCTGTTCTGTTCTGTTCTTTCTGCGCTCTCAGAACCCAGCTTGTTTGTGTTGAGCCCTCGCCAACTCCAAACAAAGAGGCCATTGATTCTGAAATAGATAGCGATTGCCGTTTTTTTGCGCGGCGACCAAAATAAGCACAAAGCATGACAGAGATGTTCGAAGGTAATTACCACAATGCGGCAGTAGCTCAGTAAGAGCAGTTGTCTGGCAACAGGAAGGTTGCTGGTTCGATCCCCGGGCTCCTCCCCCCCCTCCTAGCTAAGTGTTGAGGTGTCCCTGAGCAAGACACCGACCTAACCCTACCTGCTCCTGATGTGTTGGTTGTTACCTGCATGGTTGGCACCACCGTCGGTGTATGAATGGGTGAGGCAATACTGTTTATTAATTGAGTACTTGCTCCCCCCCCCCCCCCCCCGCCCCCCTAACACCAAGAAAGTATAGGCGGGGGGGATTGCGAGGGGAGCGGACCGTGCTGGATGGATACGTTACGTTCAGTTTTTTCTGTGCAAAAGGTTTATCGACGAGCCCGGTCCCAGGTGAGGGCGGGCTGCCGGTGCAGGTAATCGATGAGGGTGTGTGTGTGTGTGTGTGTGTGTGTGTGTGCGCTCATTGAACTGAGCTCTGGGCTAGTTAGTATTCTATTAGGCGTCTTCTGAGCCTCTGCAGCAACACCACATATTAGCGCATTGATCCGTCGAAAAAACGAACAACTAACAGAGGAAACGACTGCTAACACACACACCGCTGTTCCTGCTCATTGTGTCTTGAGGCTACCGCGGCGCAATTTGTTCAGAAACCGTGTTTTTCATTGACGTGTAACCATGGCTACATTTGATCAGAACCCCGAATCTGATTATGTGTCAGGATAAATACAAGCAGTTTGTCATTGCTATTTGTTTGATTCCACCTCTTTTTTCTCGAGCCACTACCACTTACTTGTATGTTGTGCAGCGTCCTACCCGAGCTATATCGTTGCTCTTATCCTGAGCTATTTTGCCGTCAACCTTGCAATTATGAATGCTTGAAATGTGTTCTAATCAAATCTATTATTTTACGTCGCTTTGGATAAAAAAAAGCAGCTTGCTCATTTTTAAAGAAACGTGTTTACATTTTCATAATATGAACCCAGGCTGGAAACATGGCGAGGACGTATTATCTCTTATTCATGACGGCATCAAAACTCGGTGATCATCGCACATTATCTGTATTTGTCGTTTGAATTATTAAGGAGTATAGCTCATATCTTCTGCACACACCGGTGGCCCATTTAAAGTCTCGTTTGCTTGCCGTCCCAAACTGCCCAGAAGTATTTTGAAGATCTTCCTCCCAGAGCACACAGCACCAATAAACGTTCTTCGCTTTTAATGTTTTTTTGGAGGACGTTCCTGACAAGTCACAGCACTGTGGCTCGACGCTGAGGTCTCAGGAGATGGCTGATTCATAAGATAGATATTTTATCTGATATAATACAATACAATAACATCAATTCCAGTTTGAAAGGTGTCATAACTGCCTAATGATTTATGCCCCTGAGTCATCACTACTGCTAAACACTCTGTATGCGTAGACAGTGTGTTCACTGGGATATTGATATTGCAAACATGCAAGAAGTTGCACTCTTTAACTTTTTCAGAGCTAGAAATGGGGTCACACCAGGCCAACGTCAAGTTGGGAACCCCTGTCAGTAAGTCGCCACGGTAACGTGTCCATTCCCGTCTTGTGTCCCTCAGGAAGAGGACAAGCGGCAGCTCCGGGAGTCGTCAGCGCACCCCACCACCTCGGAGCGATACGTCCACACCTTCCGAGAGCTCACCAACTTCTCCGGAAGCATCAATGTGACGTATCGCTATCTGGCCGGGACCCCGCTGAACCGCAAGAGTGTGTTTCTATGTTTCTTTTGGCATATTTTCTAGAAGTTGGGTAAAGAATGGTCAATGTTATGAGAATTAAAGTGGACTAGCTCTGTGGGTTTTATGCCACCTAAGGGTTGAAATCTGTCAGCCATGCTGCGAAAGACCATTTGGATTTTATAGCTTTTATGGTTGGTGTAATACAAAAATATTTTGCATTACACTCGGCTCAGCTCAACAAATGTACTCTTCGCTTGTTACTTGAGCCACAAGCTATATTGACCTCGTGTTGTAATAATACAAAGTCGTACTAAGTTGTTTTATCTCATCATCGGACGCTCGTCGGTGAAGAGGAGAAGAGGAAATTACTCTAAATATTGTAAATATTCTGATTCTGATCCCTCCAATTCTGTATTGGAGGGATTCTGTTATCTGTATTATTCTTTTGCACATTTCACTGCATATCCTGTATGTGTATGTGACTTGAATCTTGAATCTGCATAATTGACCCCTTTAAAGAGTTTCTAAAAACTTGTTCTGTTGCTTATTAATTGAACTATACACTGTTTTTATATTTGTATAATTATATGATTCTTGACACTTTTTTTATTAACCTGGAATTAACCTGTTGAATGGAGATAAACATGTTACCCCTGTAAGTGCTTTACAAACGAAACCACAGGTCTGTCTCTGTCTTCTTCAAAATCATCAGAATCATTATCCTCACCATTGGATGCTGTGTAATCTATATAGTTACATGCATTATATTAGTCAAGGGGCGACTTTAATGCTGCCTTGCATGCAAATACAATGTACAGTATATATACAGTATTGTGTACATTGGATATGTATGAAGGTGTTGCTGAACAAACTGTCCACTGGAGGGCGCTGAAGAGCCTGGTGGTCACACACTTTACACAGAGGCCCACATTCGGCTTCCTTTGGTGATTATGGATGATTATCCTACTAGTAATGACCCCGATAATGATCCCATATTTATATCAACGCCAAAATAAGATTAATTTGCAATGGCTGCTGATTACGGGCCTGCAATGATTAGCCTTCCTTTCTTATCGCTAATTGGCCTGCAAATGTATTCATATTTTATTAGCCGGCCATGCAGACGGTGTTACAGTATGACTCTCAATGCACCTGCTGTGAGACACACTTCACTGAGTGAATAGGCCGAACACAGGATTTCTGTAATGGGAATACGCTGTTCTGCACATCTTCTATAGACTCTACGAGGGCCAACAAATGAGCTATCATGGGAGGCGGGAGAACACGCCTCGTCATTTAGCCGCAGAAATGTCAAGCGCTAAGCGGGATGGTGTGAGGTTGTCTTTATTAGTGAGGAGGAGGAGGAGGACGAGGAGGAGGAGGAGGAGGAGGAGGAGGCGGATAACCTAATTAGCTGCGGTCCACATCTGCTCAGGGGGGGGCGAGTTTGTAAAAGCCGACGTGACCTTTCAACAAAAGACGCGTCCGCAGCCTCGCGATGCCGGCGAGGATGAGCGAGGCTTTCCTTTCTAACAGGTTGGGCCGTTGCTGCTGTCAAGGAATACCGGCAACACCGGAAGATGATCTGACAAAATGACACAATGGCGGCGTCTGCTTTTTGTCTAACATCACCTGATTTTTTATTTACGGCTCGGTCCACATGCACTCTGCGCGTACAATTATTCCATTCAGGTTTAGTCAGGAGATATTTACTCATTTCTATAGCGCTTGTATCCAAAGCACTTTACAGTATTGCCTCGCATTCACCCATTCACACACCGACGGCGGCGTCAACCATGCAAGGTAACAACCAGCTGGTCGGGAGCAGGTGGTGTCTTGCTCAGGGACACTTGGCTATGAGGAGCCGGGGATTGAACCAGCAACCTTCCACTTGCCAAACAACCGCTCTTACCTCCTGAGCTGCTGTCGCCGCCACGTTGAGAGAAGTACGTTCTCTTAAGTCTACTTCCACACGCCGGCCCTGACACCGGCCGACACCGGAACCCTTCAAATCCACTCCTCTTCCACTCATGTTCACTCGTGAATGTTAGATGACACAAAACATTCAAACACGCAGGATATTGTGTGTGTTATATTTGGGTTCCTCTGTGTTCCTCTGTGACAAAAGAGTGTGTGTGTGTGTGTGTAAAGTTTGGAAAAGTGTGAACTTTTATTCAATTGCTTCACCGAATACGAATGTTCTTGAAACAAAGTTCAGTTCACCCCCAAGTACACCATTAGTTCCCTCGCCCTGTAACCGTCCCTTATCGTCTTCACGCAAAGAGTCTGCAACTATTTCAATATAATTGTCTGAAATTGCCTCAACAAGCCGCCGAGTCGTGAGTACGCCTCAGTGATTAAGTGGCCGGTTGATTGGATTTCCCCTCGTCTGCGTTTCTGAGACGTTCATATGTGCTCATTGTGCTAATAAGATCACAGATTAGGCACTTTCCTCATCCAAGACCAGACATTTGAGTGTCACTGCAAAATTACGGGGTAGTCAAATTAAAAAGTAGAAAATTAAAGTAAGAAGAAGCTAAAATCGAGAAAATTGAGAAATGACACAAAGTGAATAGTAGAAATGTGTCCGCAGAAAGTAACATGTGAACACTACTGACTGTATATGATATATTGTCGGCGTGTACGTAATGGAAGGTAAGCCGTAAGAGTAAGACTCAATCTATTATCTCACGGCATTGCAAACGTAACGTATTATATCGCTCCCGTGTGCTAATTTAATGCGAAATAGGCCATTACACAGTCAGTGACAAAGTGTGGAGCGCCGAGCTGCTGTGCGTTATAGAGCAGGCTGGTACATTACAGATGCAGGTTGGCAATTCATCACGTTTTCGGCTGGAGCGACGGGGAAGTGACTGATCGTCGGCCTCGTGACCAGATGCCTCCTCTCCGCGCGCGCGAGAGACGCGACTCCGAGACGCGACTCCGCGACGCCTGCCGGGACACAAGCGTGATGTACAAAGAGTTTACCTCGAGATTCACACAGAGAGAGAGAGAGAAATGAGACAAAGATGAATTTTTTGAGGCCAAACAGAGAGAAACGAGAGAGAAAGAGAGATGACATTACTTCCTCATATTTTTGTCGTTTTTTTGTAGTTCTTAATATATAGTAATAATATATTGAATAGTTTCGATGATGCTTTCATTCGAGGCGACTTGCAGTGATGTTCTTCAGATGCAGGTAATTCAGGAGCAGGTCAAGGTCAGGGGGGTCTTGAGTTGAAAACCTGATGACTCAAGACTCTTGCACAATGTGTGACTCGGATCGGACATGTCGTCGCAATTCGGAAAAGTCACTTTCCGAATCCAGTGTATCCGAAAAGCCCCTCCTCAGCAATAGGGTAGACTAGTGGGGTATGAAGGGGGGGGGGGGGCGGGGCTTAGAGGCCGGCGCCAGATCTCGGCAGGACTTTTACTCCGCCTCCCTAGGTTGATGGACAGCCTCCTATACTCTCGTACCGCCCCAATATCGGCCAGTTCTGTGGAACTATACAAGGTGGAAGTCGATTACAGGCGTCCAATTCTTTCTCCTCTCTTCCAGCTTCACCCGTGACTCTTCCACCCTCAGCGGGAGACAGGGAGAGATGATCCATGCGTCGAGCCGGGATGGACTCGGCCTCCTCGCCCTCCCTGTGAGGCTGCACTCAACCTGGCAGGGAGCGTGCCAGTAGAGCCAAAGCAATTACCAGGTATTAACCCCTGCAGAGGAGGAGTTGGTGGGAATTACCCACGCTGAGTGTTAGAGGACAGAGGACAAGTTCATTACATACCAGTCACATAATACCTTTGGCGCATGGAAGCATATTCCTGGTTCTCGTATATATGTTGGTTAAGCACTGGGCGAGGAGGAGGAGGATGGCTCCATCATCCCCTTCCTCTGACGCAGTGATTAAGTCCAGACAAGAGGCCATGAAGGAGGATGAGCAATACGGACCACATGGCTAACTATGAGTCTGTGGCCTTGACTCAACAAGTCCAACGTTTGTGGACTCTCAGATTTGCTGGCTTTTTAAAACCTAGTTGCCCGTTTAAAATGATCTCCCGCGGTTCCCATGAGGCTATAGTTATTTCATCTTCTCAGCGAGTCCCCGCTGATAAGCTGTGGGGAGGACATTCACGCAATTCCACCCGGTTATTATTCCTGATAATAGGTACAATAATGGTGTCGTCAGCATGAGTTCCTTCTCCTACCTGCTGAGTCAATACCTCTGGTCCTGTTCTCCAGAGCTTGCCACCGGATGGTCAGACACACCCTCTGGCTCCCTCTGGTCTCTCCGGCCGAGGCTAGAGGTGCTGCTATGAGGCTCAGGGTGAACCCCACGTCCATCTTGACTATCTCAGTGTCTGTTGTGTCACGGAGTCTTTCTCTAATAGGGACTCGTTGGTTGTTGGTGTTGCTGCAGATGGAGCTTAATGACCCCAATGATCCCACAGGGACCGTAACAGACAGAGATCGGCCCCTGGAGGTTCCGTGGGCTCTTAGCTGGTGGGGGGGCCATAAACTGTGTGGTTAGCTGCCAATAGCGCTACGCTGTTCACAGACCATAGCTGTCCTCAGGAAGGAAGTTCTGCCTCATCTTCACGTCGTCCTGACAAGACTCCTCCTATCAGGAAAGACAGCATCCTGATAGGACAACACAAATTATGTCCCGACCTCTTACGGGTTTGAGCTAGTTAGTTAGTTAGTTAGTTTAGTTAGTTAGTTAGTTAGTTTGTCAGTTAGTTAGTTAGTGAGTTGGTTAGTTAGTTCGTTAGTTTGTTAGAGGACTGGTCAGATAAAGAAGAAAAGGACCACTGGAGGAAACAGTAATCAGGTAAACATTATGCACCCGTCTTGAAAGGGAACAGCCTAGTAGTACACGGCGTAGCTGTCAGGCAAACAAAGTAGAAACTAAACCAACAGAACTCCACAAGCTAGTGGCTGTACAGACGGAGCAATGTTTAAGAAAGCCTATGTTATTACTCTCTGTTTAATAACCGATCGCACAAAAGCACGTTCCTTCCTCTGTTTGCAAAAACTACGGAAAATAAAGCTATTTCTGACTCTGATTCTGGATCAGCGCACGGCTCTCCGGAGATGGTTGGGCAACAGAAAGCAGCGACTGGAGAGTCCCACGCAGGGAGTGAGCGTAGCGCGGGTGGAAGGTTACATTTGTCTTTGTCCGACGTGTTACTGTGAAGACGGGCAGAGAGAAATTACTCCACATCCGAGTGCAGAGTGTACAGGAGAGGTGGGAGAGCTAATTCAGTGCTGATGTGAAAATCAATAAGTGACTTTGAATTGGTTAAGGAGAACCTAGCGGCCTTCCGTAGAAAAAGATTGAACACACATCTGCCCTGTATTGACATACTGTATGTCAATGCACAAAGAAATGAACTAAATAGAATAAACTGCTCTGGTGAGACCTTTAAAGAAATAACTGTATATACATTATTGATCTCTCTCTCTCTCTCTCTCTCTCTCTCTCTCTCTCTCTCTCTCTCTCTCTAGCTCTATGGGAGAGTGTGGACAGGACAGTACAGGCGGAGCCAGGCAAGGTCACATGGCGTGGTGGGGGGGCGTGTCCTCAGCAGATGGTGGGCTCCACCCCTCCCTCTCTCTCTCTCCATCCTGACCTACAGGACCCCCCCCCCCCCCCCAGCACGCCGCAATTAGCCGACCCAGCAGGAGAGCTCCAGGCTGGGAGAGAAGTGAACCACAGACTGGAGAACTCTTGGAGTACTTTTAATGTACGATTAATTTACATTACATTTAGGGCATTTGGCAGACAATATATAACTGTGGTGCCTGAAGATAAGAATAGAGCTGTTTTCGAGCATTCATATTACGAGATGAATAGAACGAGTTTCATAATTGCCAAGTTGCCTGCATAAGTAGCTGGGCAGCACATTGCATGACTGCGTATGTGTGTGTGTGTGTGTTCATGTGTTGTCTGTGTGTGTTGTGTGTGTTGGTGTGTGTGTGTTGTGTGTGTGTGTGTGTGTGTGTGTGTGCATGTGATGTGTGTGTGTGTGTGTGTGTGTGTGTGTGTGTGTGTGTGTGTGTGTGTGTGTGTGTGTGTGTGTGTGTGTGTGTGTGTGCGTGTGCGTGTGTGTGTGTGTGTGTGTGTGTGTGTGCACGTGCCCGCAGGCTATATGTCTTCCTGGGGCGTACTTCTGAAAACATGTCGGTGCCTTCCGGGGGTAATTGGTCCCCATATACGCGTGTTTGGGGCCCAAGGAAACCATGGGGGCCCCAGGCAGCCAGGGCTGACCTTGTTGGAGCGGTCCCCCCGGTCCCCCCGGTCCCCGGACACCGGCAGGGGGTACAGACGAGTCTTTCACCAGCCAGCCCGACGGTGGTCCAGTGATCCAACAATGAGGCCAGCTCTCTATACCCCTCTGTGCCGGGTCTGTGGCTGGCTGACTGGGAGACAACAGGAGATGTGAGGGTCCAGACACAATCAGATAGATCTCCTGCTGTGTGTTTATATTCTTACACCAACAGCAGTGAAACCCTCGGTCTCGTTGAGAGGTTATAGATTATCGACCGTCTCTTTGTTGTTGTTTGTCGTTGTTTTTTTTTTACAACTGCTGCTGTGGATGAGCTTGGATGTTCAGGAAGTCGAATCAGAGTCGTCTGGTTTCTATAATCTGCGTGAATCGTATTATGATGTGTCAGTCCCGGCTGTAGCCATGACAACAACTAGCTTCTTACGCTGTCTCTCAAACAGCTTCATGAGCGAAGCTGAAGCAAAAGGCTTAGAGAAGTTAAGAACCATAACAAAGTAGACTAATATCCCATCTGAACCATTTGTATGAGTTAATCCTAACTCCCTTTCGTTGGGATTGTTTTGCTGTCAATCAAGTTATTGGAAGCCAATAAAACAATCACTAATCTTTTCCCGATAATCAGCAGACAGCTTGCTCAGTGTTACAGAATGTGGTTGTCTTCTCTCATGGATCGCTAAAACAAGGCTTTGCTTCTGCAGTCGTATGATGACAAAGTTATCTTTTAGTTATTTTAGAATAACTGAAGTAGGTAACGGTGTTTTCTTGTCTATATACAAAGGACGGGTGGACGCGTAATATTATATACTCTTCCCCTTGTCTCCAGACAGACGGACTCTGAGATACACCTTGACTCTCTGTAGACCTGCTGGGCCGCTCTCCATGTCACTGCATTACCGTCATTCCTGATGCAGCGATGCCCAACCTGTGGGCCGGGACCTGATTTGCATATGTGGTGACGGGATGGCTGCCTTATAAAACTATAGAAATTGAACAATATACTGTATTTGAGATTTAAAAAATGATATGATATGGCCAATGATATTTAGGATACTATTATCCATGTTGACAATATATCCTTTTAAACTACTACGTTTCTTGTAAGTGAGTGCAATGAAACTGCAGATGCAATATATTAAATGGGAGCGTGTTAAAAGTCTGCCGCAACATGAATTAATAATGATAAATTCATGTCTCCATCTCAGCACATCTCAACAGATATTTCCATGCAAATAGCAGATAAACAAGAACATGGTAGACGTGTTGCTTTGATTGGCAAACGCCACAGAACCAGACGCTACACCGCTAACACATATTGCTAATCTGCTTTTGTGTCACGTTTGTGTTTCCTGTTCTGTCTGTTCTGTTCCAAGAGCATTTATCTGATCTCTGTCCTGCTCCTCATGGCACGAGACACTAAGAAGTAGGCTCTTTAAGCTCTTTCACTAAAATATAAGCATCATAAGATATATGATATGATATGTCATCATTAACAACAAACAGAGAGATTGGTGGAGTATTTGTGGAGGTGGTGGTGTATTTGTGGAGGTGGTGGAGATGGTGGAGGTGGTGATGGAGGTGGTCACCACTGTCAAAACCGCCATCATGAGGTTGATTAATTCGGCCTGAATGTTGGCCGCTACAAGATTGGGGAGGGGTGATGGTGATGGTGATGGTGATGGTGTGTGGGTGGGTGGGTGGTGCCTTGTCAGGGCAGCCGTTCTGAGCGCGTGCAGATGCTTTTATGTTAATTACTCCTCGTAATGAGGGGGGCATTCCGTGGTTAACGAGACGCCCGTCGGCATCGTTGTGTTTCTTTGTCGCTCGCCGCCATTAATTCACCGGGGCGGTTCGTCGCCGCTGACGGGCCCCCAGTGTGAGGGTGGTGCTGGGGGTGGTGCTGGGGGGGGGGGCGAGGGGACGGAGGAGGAGGGGAGGAGGCGAGGGTGCAGCTGTGTCTCTGTTATACACCGCCTCCCCCTCCCTCCCCTCCATGACAATGCCAAAGCCATAGTTGCTCACGAGTTATGTTTTGGGTTTATTTGCACCCCCTGCTGGACTTAAGATAAGATAAGATAAGATAGAATTGTATTAATCCCGAAGGAAATTCTTGGGCCAGGTTGCATAGCAATACAGTATTAAGCAGTATAATTTACCACGTGTCCTGTGTTGTGTTGTTTCCCCGCCCTTGATTGTCTGCACCTGTCTCCACTTCCCTGATTAGTTTCTCCTGATTCATCCCTGGCCCAATCCTGTGTTTCCTTGTCAGTTTGTTGTCGATGTCTGTGGTATCCTGGTTCATGTTCTTGTCTCCAGTCTTAGTAAGTCGGTTTTTTGCCGTGCAGAGTTTAATCTCCGTGATTTAGTATCTTTCTTAATCAGGATCATTTAAGTTCAGCCCGTTGGCTATGTTTGGGTGCTCACCACACCAGCACCTCTGTCCTCTGACACAACGCCTCGTTCTCCAGCAAGGGAACGGACGCGACGTTAGCTTAACTCCAGCAGGGGAACAATGATACGTTAGCATCGCCGCCGCCGCCGCCGCCGCCGCCACCGCCTCATGGCCTCCGGGGATAATCTTCCTCCAGCGAGCGACGAGGTTTTGACACCTCTGCTGTCAGTGGCTGCTTTTCATGTTGTATTCCTGCGCCGCGAGCGAGAGTCCTGCGCTGTGAGAGACCCTGCTGCCACGTGGGCTGGAGTAATCTTACACACACATCACCCCCCCCGCCACACACACACACACACACACACACACACACACACACACACACACACACACACACAACACACACACACACACACACACACACACACACCCTCACTGTCACTTTCTTCTCCAATACGAGAACACAACCCTAAGGCTAAATGGTATAGTCACTGCAAATATATTGTATAGAGACACACACACTCACACACACGTGCATGCATACACACACTCACACACACACACACACACACACACACACACACACACACACAACACACAACACACACACACACACACACACACACACACACACAGGCGCGTGGACACACAAATTGTATGTTGGTGAGAGTGAGAGAGAGGAAGAAGAGAAATGGAGGTTTGAGAGATTACAAAAGCTGACACAACCCTGAAGGCTCTCTCTCTCTCTCTCTCTCTCTCTCTCTCTCTCTCTCTCTCTCGCCTCTCTGTCTCTCTCTTGCTCTCTCTGTCTCTCTCTGTGTTTTCTCTCTGTCTCTAGCCCTGTTTTCCTCTCTCTCTCTCTCTCTCTCTCCTCTCTCTCTCTCTCTCTCTCTCTCTCTCTCTAGCGGAGGTGTGTGTGTGTGTGTGTGTGTGTGTGTGTGTGTGTGTGAGCGAGGCGGTAGTGAACAACATCACGTCTGCGCTCCATAAACACAGAGATCAACGTCAAGGTCAAGGTCATAGTTCGGCCTGTCAAGGTCTCACTGCATGAAACGCTGGAGACGTTCAGACCCTAGTGCACACTTATCATGTTATACCATGACAGGCCATATCATCACCAGTCACTTCATTCAACCTTGTAATAATATGTGTGTGTGTGTGTGTGTGTGTGTGTGTGTGTGTGTGTGTGTGTGTGGTGTGTGTGTGTGTGTGTGTGTGTGTGTGTGTGTGTATACTGTAAATGCTTGGGCCTTAAGGGAGGTTAGAAGGCATTTAACAAATCGGAGCTGATGTCTCATATTTTGTGATTTTGTGTTTTTGACTCTCTCTCTCTCTCTCTCTCTCTCTCTCTCTCTCTCTCTCTCTCTCTCTCTCTCTCTCTCTCTCTCTCTTTCTCTCGCTCTCTCTCTTCGGTAACAAATGGGTGCAGTAAATGAAGTGGACGGTTCCTCCGGACCGGAACCACTCGCCGGGGTTCTGTCATCTGGAGGGAAAATAGGCTCCCATTGAGTTCCACGGGAAGGAAATAATGAGTTATGAGCAGGAACACGCCACGGCATCCGCTTAAAACTTCCTGACAGGCCGGAGAGGAGAGAGAGAGGTCGATGCTGTGTTGATGTGGGTCAGGCTTCCCTGTTGGGGGGGGGGGGGGGCGTTATTTACCTGACGGCGGCCCTGTTGGTTGGCTACCTGGGTGGGGAAACCCATCTTGGGAGACTCTAGATAGATCATGTCAACTTAAGGCATTCTCTTTAGGTCTGCATTGCGTTTGCCACCCCCATTCCTCTCAGGTTGTGTTAAGAGTGCGTTTAAATTCAGTTGTCATGGTTTTCCCAAGATATTCGAGAAGGTTTCCAGGCATCCAGTGGAGTATTACAGTAATACCTAAAGTCTGATGGCAGACAAACTCAAAACACGAGCCTGTTAATTAAGTCAGACATTCAATCAAAAGAGCAAAGTAAGGCCGCCAACGCTTCTATGGCACACAAAGACATTTAAAAGTGGACTGACATTGTTGAGATAGGAGACTCAACTCATCGCAGACTTTTCAATTGACCAGTTCATTGTGTTCATCGCGTTAATTAACAATTAACCTTAACTTTCATCCATTGTGTCTTTAATGAATACCCCCACCTTGAGGAGAACAACGCTATAAAGTGCAGCACGTGCCGGACGAGCCAATGATAAGTGGGCCTGCCGGGTCGGGGAGGGGAGTCTGGCGTAGAATCATAAGCTTGTCATAGAAAGGACACACTCTGTATAGAGCTGACAGTTCTACGTTGTTGGTTTTAATTCCCGTCCTCCTCTGCTTTGCCAGGCCACTCCATTTCAGTCCAGTGACAAAATACCAATTTGAAAGCATTCAAATTAATGTTGTCCCCATCTGACATAAAACAAATTTCATTGCCGTTTAAAAAGGGTCTATTTCTGGTTTAACGAGGTGGGAGAGGAGGATCACTCTGCAAGTTGTGCGTCTTAACGTTCTCAGAGTGATGAGTTGAAGTCTATGGCTGAAGACCAGGGGCTGTATGGAAGTGGACATTATGGACCTTAAATGTGTACCATAAAACAGGAATACTATTAAAACCCTGATTATCTTAATGGTAATTGTGGAACATTTGAGAACAACAAACCTGGGGTGATGGTCCCCCTGATAGACTTTTCCCGCTCTGATTCATATTAACTAGTCACACTGCATTTCCTTGGGTCCTCGGCAATACACCAGCGAAGTGCCCGTTTTGTGCCTGTTTGGAATGGGCCGATTGGGCCGATGGAATTGCAGCTTTCTGGGGGAACCGCTCATCCAAACAACTTCACACTCGACACACTGCGATTCCCTGGGTCCTCAGCAATAAACATGCCAAGTGTAAAGTCGATCGGATGGATTGAACGGTTGTAGAGAAAATGTAATTAGTCATACACACACACACATGCAAACAGAGACTCCTTCAATTACAGTTCGATGATATGTTCTCGATATCACCGCAAGGAACAGTCTCGGGTTGGACCCAGACAGCAAAGACCCTCCACAGCCAGGACCCTCCGCAAGACAGCCAAGACCCTCCACAGCCAGGACCCTCCGCAAGACAGCCAAGACCCTCCACAGCCAGGACCCTCCACAAGACAGCCAAGACCCTCCACAGCCAGGACCCTCCACAAGACGTCCAAGACCCTCAACAAGAGGAGGAATTCAACAGCCCATCGAAACTAGGTCAGGTCATTCATCAGCTGTACTATTCCATGCTGCAGCTGCTCATTGATTGGCTGTGGGGAATACCTGCCAGTCAAGGACAACCAGACCTTGTGCCAGCAACCGAGCTGGGACGCTTGCTTGCCCCGCTCTCCAGAGGAGAGAGAGAGAGAGAGAGAGAGAGAGAGAGAGAGAGAGAGAGAGAGAGAGAGAGAGAGAGAGAGGCGACCTCAGGAGTACGGTGAGCGGCCAGCGGCCCTGAAGAGGAACCTAAAAGATGGACCAGAATATCGAAACAGAAACGGTGAATTGTTGTGAAGTGTTCTTGTTCCATGCTGTGTCACAGCCGTTTACCCCATCCTGTCCTGTCCTGTCCTGTAGCTCACACAGGCTACACAGGCCTCAGTGAAAACCTGAATTAATCCCCTTTGTTACAATACACCACGGTCCAGGAGTAATACGAGGAGTAATTAACATAAAAGACCTGTCTATCAAGCTGCCACTGCATCCTCTCAACAGGTTTCTGTGGCTTCTCTCAACGGAGAGTTTCGCATTCTCTCAACAGCTTCTCTTTGTTGTTGGGCACTTTGGAGCATCTTCACCTCCATTGAAGAACATTGAAAACTTGTATGCATCGTTAAAAAGAAAGTAAACGCAGATGAAACATGTGTGTGAGAGGCAGGGTGGCTTGTGTGCAACAAAGTCACATGGTACCTTTCTAAATACCAAAATCAAATTACAAAGCTTTTTTGTGTGTAGACCTCGTGACAAATTGCCGCACGACGACGGGCACCACGGCGTCCGCGGCCGACGATAAATCAGGCGGAAGCAGTAAGCACAGCTCGCGATTAGATTAGAGACAGCAGCCCTCGACGGAATCCTGTTATTACTCTGCACCGTGACACCGGCTAACGGCGCCTAGCAGGTGCCTCGCTAACATCAGCAACACGGAGACACCCCCACCCTCCCTCACCACCACCACGACCCACCCACCCACCCACCACCTCCACCCCACCACCCACCTACCACCCCACCACCCACCACCTCACCCCACCTCCACCACCCACCGATCTGACAAAGGACAGCCGCTGTGTGTCCGCTCAAGACCGCACGATCAAAAACCTCTGACCGAGACCGCCGGCCCCATGGATGCGTCCGATGGGAGGGGCGGGGTTAAAGGTTACGCGCCCGGGGCTACCTTTAGCGAGGAGCGTTCTGGTTGGCTGTCTGGCGGGGCAGGGTCGGTTTCTCGCCTCCGGCGAGCCAATCGATGCGGTTGGATACGGGGGCGCTAAGGGAGCAGGCTCCGCGGGGGAGGGGTGAGGGGAGCAGAATAAAATGGCCCCCCAGCGATCGATAGGCTGGCGGTGTGTCTCAGCTCTCCTGGAACACACAGGGCCAGAGAAGGCGCCACAGTGAGATGTAAACACACACTCCGCCCCCCCCAGTATATATGTACAGTGGGAGACGCCGCCGTTGCTTTTATCTGTCCCATTTCCCAGCATGCCTTTCTTCTCACCGTAAACAACAACAACAACACCAGCAACAGCATGTGATTAGTTAAAGGGTGAGGCTTGCAAGATGAGGGAATTGGTTTGAGTGAGAGTGTGTGTGTGTGTGTGTGTGTGTGTGTGTTTGTGTGTGTTTGTGATGTGTGAATGGATAAGAGAGTGTTGTGTGTGTGTGTGTGTGTGTGTGTGTGTGTGTGTGGATATGCCGTGGAAGAAATGGATGCTTTTCACCCTGAGCTGCACTGCCCTCATCTGGACAAAGTGGAGTTTAACCAACATTTTGGTTTAGACTCATGGACACCAGGAGTGCCAGGAGCGCAGGGAGGGCCGGGTAAAGACGCACACAGAGCCACTTAAAACGTTACAGCATTTTTGCTAAGGTCCACCAGCTAAACATTTGCTTGTTTTATTTGGCTTGTTTCAAAATATGTGAAATACCCCAGTAGCCATGTTCATATGTAGGCCATAGTATGTTTTTATTTGAGGAAATCATTGTATTATTTTAGGATCTTCTCTGAAAGATAAAAGATGTAAAGATACTATATCTGTAGTGTTTCTTGATTGTTTGTTAGGAAATGGTTGCAATAAATACTGTTGTATAATCATAATTTTCATGTGTAAGACGCTGAAACCCACAGCCCCCCTCTGAATTAACACTCTATAAAACATTTAAGCAAACTTCTGCATGTCTTCTGACCAGTTTCAGTTAAATATGCTGCCCGTTGTGTCGTTCTACACTGTACCATACCAGACCTTTCTCAGTAAAAAAATCTCAGGTCAACTATGAAGAAGAAGAAACTGGTTCTGTGAGTCACACAAATTAACTATGAAGAAGAAACTGCGAACTGTAAGTCACTGGGGCACAGAATGCTGAAAGCATGTTGGGTCTGGGGCAGAAAGGCCTGAGCTGGACCACACCTGCATCCAGACCTCCTCCAGGCCACCAGGGCTGTCTCCTCATAAGGTTCATCTCAGCCTCATCCGTTCCAGAAAGAAAAAACCGCTCCTGTTCTTCAGGTCAGTAGTCTACTGCTGGAGCCAACACAGGCTAGAAGGCCTTCAGATATGTTGGTAATTAACTACAGTTGTAATAGTTAACTACAGTTAACTATGACACTCCTCGGCCACGTCAACTTTATGCATAATTGTTCTTAATTCCTTTTTAATTTCAGAATGACCAACAGCACCTCATTCCAGCTGAAGTCATCGCTGGACTGTGGATTCATCTCTTACCCACACACACAACTTGAGGTTTCAGTCAGGGTTTAGAGTTGGTGAGGCATGGGCTGGTTTCACCACACACACACCTCTTCACTTTCAAAATGGTTTGGACGTTGAACACGATGCTTCCCCAAAAAGGTTTTAATGTGCAAACCCTTTGTAAAATGCATTTTACCAATTGTGTTTTTGAATCAAATCTTCAGAATCCTCCCTGGTTGTCCCTCATGACTTTCTCTGCATGTTGCATATTATATACACATCATTTATAGTTACTATAATGGACAATAGACATTTTATACACAAATGTTACTATGTATATTATAAACTAGTGGTGGGACTCGAATAAAAAAATGTATCTAATTAATTAGAGGCTTTGCAATTAATTAATCAAAATTAATCACATATCAATATTTGACACGAGAAGCAACATTTTTCAATTCAAATGGATTTTGGTATACGAGTGAATCAATGAATAGACATACATCGGTTTCATCAGCAAAATCCGGTTTATTTTTGCGACAGACCAACAGATCAGTGCAGCAATTTTATGAATAATTTCTAACACAACGTACCTAACCTAATGTTACACTAACCCTCCCCACCCTCCCAAATATCCTTGGTCAAAATAATAAACAGACCAACAGTTTAACATGAACAGTTTGATCAACATTTTAGTGTGACTTCACAGTAACAACAAACCCATCGGTCTCAGGATACCTCTAAGCCTACTTCTTCTGCTTCTTCTCTTTCAGCCAGTTGCTGAGACAAACTAGCCTGTTTACATTTTCAGAGCACAAGGCCGCCCTCTTCTTTTGCTCTATGTTACCTGCAAGTGAGAAAAGTCTCTCACAAGGGACAGAAGTGGCAGGGCTGGCCAGATACTTGCGGGCCAGGGCAGCCAGCTGTGGATGGGTCCCTGCATGAGTTGACCACCACTGCAGTGGGCAGTCTGTCTCGCTGATGGTGGGCTCTGCTCTGTAGAGGCACAGAGCACTGTTAGACTCCTCTTCATCCTCTGAATCAGAGTCTGAATCAAACAGCAGGAGTCTCCTCTTCTTCGCTGGCTGCTCTGTGGGTTCTGGAGGGGCTCTGTCGGGTTTTTGTCGCAGCAGTGCCTCAACGCTGGTCCACACCCCTTCTCGCTCTCCTCTTGGGAGACACTTTAAGTTCTTAAAGCGTGGGTCGAGTGCTGTAGCCAACCTGAGCCATCCATGGTTGAGTGTAGCATGGTGTTGGGATAGGTCCTTTGTGAAGGCAGCCTTGAACCTCACCACGTAGGCTGGGTCGTCATCCGAGACCTCCATGGTGTGGTCGAGGTGGCAGAGAGCAGGTAACACCACAGAGCATGAGACATAAGTCTCACCCCCAAGGAGCTCAGTCACATATCTGCAGAGGATAGTTTAGATTACATTAGATTCAACTTCATTGTCATTGCACAGAGGACAAGTACTGAGACAACGAAATGTAGTTAGCATCTAACCAGAAGTGCAAGTAGCAGTAAAGTGCAAAAAAGGAATATTTACAAATCTACAAAAGTTTTCAAATTGCAAATAAAAACAGTAGCAACTTTATACTATAGTGATATCAATATTCAGTACATTTAATTTTGAAAAAACGATTTAATTTATATTTCACTAATTCACAGTCAATTCACAAAGCTTTCAAATGGCCAGCAGCTTAACATGGTCAGTAAATCCCATTAATAAAACAGTTGTTGGTGTGGGTGGGTGTTTACCTGCATGGTTCAAGGAGGGTCTCCAACTTCTGCATGTTGTCCCACTCTGCTGTAGTCAACATGGTCAGCTTGTGCTCCTGTGTGGTTAGAGTCGCCTTCACAGCCTCTTGGTTCTTCAGGAGACGAGAGATCATATCTAGTGTTGAATTCCACCTTGTGGAGACGTCTTGTATCAGTGGCTCTTTTTCGTGCCCGAGTACCGTCTGCTGCCGGTGTAGTTCCTCTGTATTGGCAGGGCTGTGTTTAAAGTGACCCACTATCTTGCGACACCTCGCCAACATGTCAGTAAACCCGCCGTGACCGAGGCCAACAGTGATGGTCCTCTGCAAATGTGAGCAATACACGACATGTGCTCGACAGTGAGCCGTCTCTCTGCGGCGACCGTGGTTCGGCCGCTGTCTGTTCCCAGTGTGGTGACCTTCTGTTGGACTTCCCAGTCCTCTGCCACAGAGAGACAATCATCTGTGATGTTGTCAGCGTCGTGTCTGGTGTTTGTCTCCTGAACGGTTAAGACAAAAGACTGACTGCGCCTTATAATCCGTGGCGGTCACGCCGACGTAATTTGAATTACTTCCCGAGGTCCAGTGCTCCCCGGTCAGAGCAACACATTCGGCTTTCTCCAACACACACTCCTTTGGTTCCTTCTCAGTCTCATAAAGCTGCTGGACTTTTGTCGAAATTGTTCGTCTGCTTGGCAGTTTATAAGTTGTGTCAGACAACGCGATCTGCAGCACATGTTCTAGCCCCTTATCTTCGACCACCGACAGTGGTCTACAGTCCGCGGCGATCCAGTGAGACAGTGAGTTTGTTACCTTGGTAGACGTGGTGGTCGTCATCTCGGCTTCGAGTTCGAACCCCGTCGTCGTCATCTCGGCGTCGAGTTCGAACCCCGTCGTCGTCATCTCGTCTTCGAGTTTGATCTCCGTCGTCATCTCGTCTTCGAGTTTGATCTCCGTCGTCATCTCGTCGAGTGTGGGTCGGCTCCTCTGCTCGCGCGTACTCGGAACGTTAGCCTTAGCGTTAGCCTTAGCGTTAGCGTCCACGCTAGCTGCAGCATGTTTAGCATTGAGGTGATATCGGAGGCTAGAAAGGCTCCGGTGATACGCAAATTGTTTGTTGCACAATTGGCACACAACCGTACTCTTATCGACACTTCCATCAGCTTGTTTCTTAAACATAAATTTCCCATTCAGCTGGGCAAGCAATGCGTCCATGTTCGCGCCAACGCTCTACTCTACTGTGGGGGGGCTTTGTTGTCTGACGTCACTCAATGCGCGTTGTGCGTCGCTGTAATCGGTATGCGTGGAATTCGTCCGCTGAGAAACGTTCCGCGGTGTTTGGAGTGCAAAAATATAGCGCGATTAAAATGAGTTAATTAGGTTTAACGCGTTATTTTTTCCTGTAATTAATTCATCGTAATTAACGCGTTAAAGTCCCAGCCCTATTATAAACACATCTCATCTGTTTGTATTTTTCCCTGTTTGTGTTCTCTTTATTTACAGGGTGTTAATAAAACCTTTTCCCATCCTCCACTTTTGTCTTTCTTGTCATCCTGTGTCTTTTCTTTCTCTTTCTCTCCCCTTCTCCAGATGTCAGAAAATTTTCAATTATTTGTCATTAAAATTATATGTTGTTGTTATGCCTTTTGGCACATCCCAGAATAAATCTTATTTCTGTGTTCTATAATTTTATTTTTAAATAAAGACATGGTTTTCTGTGGTAGCTCGCAGACTTGAATCTTTATTATAATCTTCTCCATGTTGGCATTGGAACAGTTTTTCTTTTCTGCAAATGTTGACAGCCTGGAAATCCTTCATATTTGGTTTTGATATTCAAATGTATAATGGGGTATTTACATCATATGACAATCAGAACATACTTGATTGATTCATCGTAGTTTACGTGACAAATATAGTGCGATCTGTGGAAACGTGAAATAGAAATAAATGTGGATATCCAACCAATGTGTTTATTAGCAGTGTAATGAGACTTTAGCCAGGTTACCATTCTGCTCTCAATTGTTGTAAAAGCTTCATGAACTGTTAATCATATACAGAGCCCGGAGAAACGGTCAGCGAAACAAAAGCAACTTTTTAACATTAATATTAATAATTAGCTTGAATCCAAAAACACAATAAAAAAAGGGAACTCCCTGTTAAATACTCACATCTTTTTCTTTCTTTAAATAGAAAATATCCCAGTTTGTCTTTTATTCTCAATCCTGCAGGCTCTCTTGTGTTCATAAAACATAATATGCTAAAAGAGACATTTACACAAAGCAAAGGCACTGAATCCCTTCTGAAGCAGAGAAATGCAAAGCTTACATCCGTGTTAAACTTTTCTCCTCACCCAGCAAGATTATGTGTGATCACATTTCTGTCGTTCTCAATCCCATCCAAACCTATTCATGTTATGCTTGTGTTGTTTTATTGTTGTGTTTTCAGTCAGATATACTGTTCTTCTCGGGTAGAATAATTTACTCATTATTAATGGCAGCTTTTTGTACATTAGGAGGGGAGCGAGTGTTCCAGAATTGTCAGTTCACTTTTAAGGCAGCAAAGTCCTGTAATCCTCACAGTTGGCCACTAGAGGGCAGTATTGTCCTGTAATTCTCACAGTTGACCACTAGAGGTCAGCAATGTCCTGGCGTTCTCACATTTGGACACTCGAGGGCAGTATTGTCCCAGATATTCCTCGTGGCTTCTTCTCACTTTCTCCATTCCAGCTTCCAGAGCCTCAAGGGGGGGGGGGGGGTGGGAAAGAACCTTCAAACTTCCCTTCTCTCCTTTTTCTCTGAACATTGTGTGTACACGGCGGTAACAGGAGTCTCTGCGTCTCGCACAGCGCCTCGACGTCGCCGTGTGAAAACGACTTATTTGGTAATCGAAACGACCACGCAAAAAAAATCCTCCAAACTTGATCACGTTTCCTTCGCTGCAAAGATTCTCTCCTCGCCTGCTGCTCCTCCTCCTCCTCCTCCTCTGTTAGCGCTAGCATCACCAGCATCACTCCTCACACCCTGGAGCTGGTGTAGAGCGAGCGGAGCCGGCCCGCTAGCGTGGCCTCCAGCGGCTCCAGGGGCGAGGGGTCCGGGTGTGCGCGGGAGGACCCCCCGTTGGCCCCGCCCCGCGCTCCACCCTGGGCCCCCAGCAGGAGACCCCTGAAGGCCTCCCTCTCCAGCAGAGCGGGCATGTTCTGCAGGAAGTAGCCCTCGCAGAACGCACTGAGCTCCACAGCGCCGTGAGCCTGGACAGAGAGGGGGGGGGGATTGATTGATTGATTGATTGATTGACAGGCAAGACAATTGAGAATTTGAAAGAATAAACATCGCTACATGCACGGGAAATGTGTGTGTGTGTGTGTGTGAAGCATGGGTATCTGTGTGTGTGTGTGTGTGTGTGTGTGTGTGTGTGAAGCATGGGTATCTGTGTGTGTGTGTGTGTGTGTGTGTGTGTGTGTGTGTGGTGTGTGTGTGTGTTGTGTGTGTGTGTGAAGTCTATGGTATTGTGTGTGTGTGTGTGTGTGTGAGCATGTGTGTGTGTGTGTGTGTGTGTGAGTGAAGCATGGGTGTCTGTGTGTGTGTGTGTGTGTGCGTGTGAAGCATGGTATCTGTGTGTGAGTGAAGCACAGGTGTGTGTGTGTGTGTGTGAAGCACAGGTGTGTGTATGTGTGTGTGTGTGTGTGTGTGTGTGTGTGTGTGTGTGTGTGTGTGAGTGAAGCACAGGTGTGTGTGTGTGTGTGCGTGTGTGTGTGTGTTTGCGGGTACCTTGGCAGTCTTATAGATGCTGACGGCGTTCTTCAGAGTAATGTGCTGGGAGCAGATGAGCTCACAGTGCCTCTGCAGCGCCCCCAGCTGGAAGACGCTGGCGGCGGACAGCAGCTGTCAGACAGAGAGAAGGGACAACGTGTTGACAACATGTTGTGTCTTTTATCACCGGATGTCCTCAGGTTGGATGAGGCCCCAGAAACACGGGCCAGCAAGTTTTGATGTAGAATCTATTATTGTGTTTTTTACACATTTAATTTGATCATTTTCTTATGCAGTTCCAGATTTTATTATTTTATTTTGTATTATTTACCTCGAGAAGTTCGCCAACGTTGGTCTTCAACGACTCCGTTCCGCCGCAGTACAGGTATGACATCATCATCTGCCACGGGGGTCAGAGGTCATTATTAAATGATAATGTAATATTACAGTATATCAACATATAGTAGTTTTATAGCGAGGGGGTTAACAAGCTCCATGCGGTTACTAGGCACCTGGAAGACGCTGTACTTGATATCGCTGATCTCGATTTCTTTGCCCACGTTTCCGTCGGGTCCCGGCGACATCAGAAGCATCTTGAACCTAAAGTCAAACAGGAGCAAAAATAGTTTCGTATGTTTAGACCGGAGGCGCATCTTATTTTAATTGCCCTCTTTATAGTCTCTTACTAGCCTATGTTTCTTAGGCCTGAAACGAAAAACCCTAAAACCAAACCCTAACCCTAAATCTAAATATAAAACCTAACCCTAACCCTGAAAACAAACCCCAAAGTGGATACTCTAACCCTAAACCAGACCATAAAACAAAACACTAAAACCACAAAACCAAAAATGAAACCCTAACCAAACCCAAACCCTCTCCTGGTCCCCTGGGGTGTTTCCTCCTCACCTGTCGGAGGCTGTGATCAGGAGCACCCGGTGTCCGTAAAACGGTTTCCCCTCCACAATAAACGTCACGTCCGACATCTCCTGGTTGTTCAGGAAGTGGGGGTCTGAGGAGGGAAGAATGTACGACGTTATGAAGACACTCCGGCAAATGATTCCGTATTAAAAACCAAATTCCAGTCAACCGAAAGTCAACAGAAAGCGGTAGAAGCCCGGCGGTTGTGTTCTTACCGAGCTGAGCGGAGAGCGCCGCCTTCATCTCCGGGATGACGGGTAGTGGAGCCGGGCCGAAGCAGTGGCTGAAAATGGCGCCCAACTGCTGAGTGATCGCGTCGTTCTGGAGGAAAGGAAGAGGTTTGGATGTTGTGAGATGGTGGAGAAGTTGGTGTTTTCGAGCTTCCGTGTTGTTAAGCAACAGTCATTCATTATAGTGTTAATAATGGATTAATAAACTGTTGGATGATTACTTCTATGGTGGACCTGAATTTCTTTGCACCACCACGCATTGGAAATTACTTTTATGACATTTTTTGTTGTTCGATTGCCCACACACCTTACATTTAGACTATATTATATCTCTATCTATGTTATCATACATTTATTTGGAGTAGACATACAAGGCTGAGAAGCGTTTCTGATCAAAACTCCGAGTGATACGCGAGAAATTAGCGCAGCACAAGCGATTCGTAAAAACAACCGACTTGATATTCAACATGTCGAACGAAGAGTTTCACAACAGAATGAATCGTACAACTGAAGTGTTAACGTTGAGAACGACCAGGACAGAGGAAGGAGGGGGGCGGTTATTTGCATTTAATCATCGCTTTAATCCAGTGCTTGACAGTAGTTGCCTCACGTTCACCCATGCATGAACCGTACGGCGGGTGTCAACCATGCATAGGTAACAACCAACACGTCAGGAGTAGCAGGTAGGGTTAGGTGGTGTCTTGCTCAGGGACACCTCCACACTTAGCTAGGAGGAGCAGGTAGGGTTAGGTGGTGTCTTGCTCAGGGACACCTCCACACTTGGAGGGGGAGGAGCCCGGGGGATCGAACCAGCAACCTTCCTGTTGCCAGACAACCGCTCTCTATACCTCTATGTCTCTATGAGTGGTTGAGTGGTTGGTTGGTTACATGTTTCCTTGTTAGACTTTATCTTTGGGTTGCGTTCCACAGGAATGTTTGGCACAAAATATAATTGTAATACAGCAGTTTTACACTCAACCCATAGCTGACAACATAATTGGTTGCGGGGGGGGAAATAGCACAAGTTTGTAATTATCATTCCTTATTAAGCCTCTCTTAAACATGTCCTTATAGCTGTATCTGTGTTGGACTGTGTTGCTCCCGTGCCGTTTCCAATGCACTGATACTGTGCATTTACAGAACTTTTTACAATCATAATTTCACACAATTAGCCTTAACGGTTTTGTGCGTCGTATTCTACGCTTGCTGAATGTATGCGGTTACTTTAACGTTGAGGGTTACTTTAACGTTGAGCCCTTGCGTGCGGCGTTGCGCTCTCTCTCCGCATTAAATGCCAGGACGGCGAGCGCTCAAACAAAGACGCGTACTGTCGTCGTTATTTTATTACGACGCGTTTCCACGCAATTTTTTTTACATTAACAGCTGTTTTCCATCCATTTACAGTTTCTTTATGGTGTACCCCCTGAACGTACTCCTTGACGCGTGGACCTCCAGCACCTTACGGCAGTAAAGTCGTTTACTGCTTCGCTGACATTTTTACGAAAGACATTTTAAGGACACCCCGGTCGCGCCGAAAATACTCGGGAAGGGAGACAAAAAACGCACGCGAGTATCGCTATTCATTGCTTCGTGAACGCGTATATCGTCAATACTTTTATCGTCACATTTATTTCTAAGCCAGGACGGTTAACGTTGTCTTTGGGAAAGCGAATTCCTCGCCTCGTCCTATAGAGGGCGCTATCGTCCCCCCCCCACTGTCGCCTATCGTTAATTTTGCGATTTGTTCATTAACTGTACGATGCGATGGCGGACAGCGACAGACCCGGTGAAGCCGAACCCACAACATTAAACCACACAAGGTCTGACCCACAGGAGACAGACAGGAGACTCCGAGTCTCGTCCGGAGGAATCACAACGCCAGCCAGACGTGTGTGTGTGTGTGTGTGTGTGTGTGTGTGTGTGTGTGTGTGTGTGTGTGGGGTGGATTCTGCACGTAAACACTATTCCATACACCGTGTCTGTGTTTGTGTTGTAGCTGTCGTCTGTTTTTTGGCCGCGGATTCTTCCTCCCTCCCTTCGCCTTGTTTACCCCTGCAGTCCTTCGCGGCGCAACTGAATAGAAATCTGCTCTTCCTCTCCTCCAGAAAGTCTCCTCTTCCTCGGGAGATGTTTTTTGTTTTTGTCTGTTGCATAATATATACAGTATATATATATATATATATATATATACAGTATATATATTGGGATGCTTTCAGGGTTCAGATCATTTTAACATGTAGGATGTCACTAGAACGTGAACGATAAAGATCCTCAAGAATAAAACGCACCCCATCCACGAGTCAATCGCCAATCCGTCCGGGGAATATGAATCTTTTACCCCGACTGCGGGGAAATCTATACGGCGATATAAGACTGGGAGTGGGGGAAACCCACGTGCCGTGCAGGTTTAATACATGAAGTTACAAAGAGGAAAGTCTCGGCCCTAAGTCCCCCTTCAGTTCAGTTGCGTAATGTTTTCACGAGACGTCCGCGACCGCTGACTGTCCTACTTTGTTTCGCTCGCCGGCTAAACACTTAGTTTGAGTTATGTTGTTTTGCTGCGTCTCCCAAAAAATGAAAACGTCGCCCAGCGAGCATCCCTCCACATCACGGAGGGAGCGGCGGCGGCGGCGGCGGCGACAGATATTCCGAGTCTGTTTTACATCACGATTAATCATTTATAGACCCGAGGCCTCTTTATTAAGTCCCTTAATTTGAGCTTGTAAACATATTCCCAGAACATGACAGCATTCCCCCACTTAACTGCGACCGCAAAACAAATGCGTCTCTTTTTTTTTTTTACGCACCGCGCAGGATTCTAACTCAATTTTATTTGACTTTTATGAAAGGGTTGCGATCGAGACCACCGACCGCCTCTCCCGACATGTGGATGACGTTCGCTTCGACCGTCTGTCGGCGGGTTTTTTTTAATACGGGGGCCGCGGATCGCCGAGATCTCTCGCCTCCATGTTATACGACATCATTTATATGCTGGAGAGACAGACAGTGATTGGGTTCGGGGGTTAAAGGGGTCAAGTGAGACGACGGTGTTTCATATTCATTATTCCTTCCCCTCCCGGCCCCGCCCCTGTCCAACTATAAGCGAGAGCAACGTTTTTGTAGTGAAACTTGTGCCCCCGTCCACCGCTCCGCGTACAACAGTCTGAAGAGTCAGCGTTGTCTCTGTTTACTTTGACTCTTTCTTTGTGTGTTTCCTCGGAAAAGCCCTAAGGACCGCAGTCATCTGTGGAATGAATACATGTTGCAGACGAGAGAACGGAGTCCATGTTGTTGTCTCTCTCTCTCGCACACACACACACACACACACACACACACACACACACACACACACACACACACACACACACACACACCAGGCGGAATCATTCTCTCCTACGCCGGAGTCCCCGAGATCTCGTTTTTTCCTCCTGTGAGACTAAAAATGTCGTGAAAGTGCACTTTTTAAAGTCTGCTTTTAATGGCCGGACGAGGGTAGCGTCGCCTACGCCGTTTTCCACGATGTACTTGGGACACATTATTACGCCACCAGGTGTGTGAGTGTGATGAGCCATTGCGAGCCGTTTCACAATTGCCATCAGTGACTGCCGTCTAGTGACATCACAAGTGGGAATGTCCACCTCGACGTAGGATTACTAGATCAGTCTACCAGCCCGCCCAGTGGACTGTACTGTACTGTACAGTGCCGACGGGTAAACTGATCTAGTCGGCATACATCGACGTAGGCGGACACTCCCACTTGTGAGGTCACTAGACGGTAGTCACTGATGGCAATTGTGTGTGTGTGTGTGTGTGTGTGTGTGTGTGTGTGTGTGTGTGTGTGTTTGATGGCCGGCTTCATTGGCCTCACCTGACTTCACCTGTGGAGATTGAGTGCGCCGATTAGAGCAATGCACCACGGGTGTGTAGCCCCGCCCACCCCAGACTCTTACCTGGGCCAGGTGAGGCCAATGAAGCCAGCCGCCAAACACACACACACACACACACACACACACACTCCCACAAGGGTGTATTTTAAATGCATTTTGTCTATAAAAAAAGGGGGAGAGAGACAGAGAGAGACAGAGAGAGAGAGA
Organism: Coryphaenoides rupestris; assembly: GCA_002895965.2. Lineage (NCBI taxonomy): Eukaryota > Metazoa > Chordata > Actinopteri > Gadiformes > Macrouridae > Coryphaenoides > Coryphaenoides rupestris. Next base: position 7,542 of record PIJE02003519.1, on the reverse strand, counting down.
GAGAGACAGACAGACAGTCAGTAATCTGCGCGGGGCTGAGTC